>CAUYON010084094.1:0-28245 GCA_963573935.1 Arctocebus calabarensis | reverse complement strand
AGGCATTATGGTGGGCGCCTGTTGTCCCAACTACTTTGAAGGCCTAGGCAAGAAAATCGCTTAAACCCAAGAGGTTGAGGTTGCTGTGAGCTGAGATGCCACGACACTCTACCGAGGGCGACATAATAAGACTCTGTCTCAAACAAACAAACGAAAAAGTTGGACGGCACCTGTGGCTCAAGGAATAGGGCACCAGCCCCTAATACCGGAGGTGGCATCAGCCAAAAACTGAAAAAAAAAAAAAAAAAAAAGTTGATAAGTGGTATGGAGCAAAATAAAGCATAAAAGAGGAAAAGGAAATGCATAAAGGGCAAGGGTGCAATTGTAAATTTGGTGATGGAGAGGTGCCCCATTGAGAAGGTGATGCTGGAGCAAAGATTGGAAGGTGGACAGAGCCCTGAAGCTACCTAAGGAAGGGGAACTGTGCCAGAGAGAGAGACCTGTCAGAGGCCACAGCAAGGAAACCCACTCAGGTAGAGTGGAGGGTTGGGAGTAACATGATTCAGAGAGGGCACAGGCTTCCACTCTGAGATGGGAGGTCCTTGCAGGGTTTTAAGCAGAATCAGAACTTGGCCTGACTTACATTTTAATACCAGTGATCCAGGGAAGAAGCGATGGTGGCCTGGTACAGGCTGTAATGGTGAAAATGGCGTGACATGGGATCCTGTGTCTGTTCTGAAAGCAGAGCTAACAGAATTTCCTGGGGATGTGAAAGTGAGAGGATCTGGAAGCGACCCTGAGGAGTTTGGGCCCAAGTAACTGGAAGATGAGCTTATCATAAACTAAGATGGGGCAAGAGATTGAGTGGAGCATTTTAGGGGGAGAGCAGAAATTACTTTTAAGTGGTTTTAATTGAGATGTCTTTTAGACAGCCAGATGGAGATGCGAAGTAAGCAGTTAGCTGTATGAGTCTGAAGTTGGGGGTTGGGAGACATCCCAGCTAGAGGTCTGCATTTGGGAATTTGGGAGCATATTAATAGTGTTTAAAACCTTGTGATTAGAGTGAGTGTAGACAGAGAAGGGAAGGAAGCTAAGGACTGTGGTTTAAGGCACTTCCACGTTGAGATGCCCTGGAGAGAAGGAAGAACAAGTAAAGAATCTGAGAGGGAGGCTCGGCGCCTGTGGCGAAACGGGCTAAGGCGCCAGCCACGTACACCTGAGCTGGCAGGTTCGAATCCAGCCCAGGCCCGCCAAACAACAATGACGGCTGCAACCAAAAAATGGCCAGGCGTTGTGGCGGGCGCCTGTAGTCCCAGCTACTTGGAGGCGGAGGCAGGAGACTCGCTTGAGCCCAGGAATTGGAGGTTGCTGTGAGCTGTGATGCCACAGCACTCTATCCAGGGTGACAGCTTGAGGCTCTGTCTCAAAAAAATAAAATAAAATAAAAAGGAACAGAGAAATGGGGAGGAGCTGGAAGAGTAAAGAGTCTAGAGTAGAGTTTTCTTAAAAGTGGGAGATGGTTAGGAAAGATTCATTAGAGAGGGAAATATTTTGATGAAGAGGGAGAGAAGTACCAAAGAAGTATCTTCAAGTAGGTGAGAAAGGGTGGGATGTAACAGAGGGGCTTTCCTGGGGACCATATTAAAGGAAGGGGCTCAGATTTCAGACAGGGTTGATAGCAGGCAGGTGTGGGGTGGAGGCACCTAGCAGAGGTTTTCCAAGAGAAGCAGAAAGTAAGGTCATTGGCTAAGAGTGAGGATGGGAAAGAAACTCTCAGAGATTTAGGAAGAAATTATAAAATAATTGTCCCAAAGAAGGGGAAATAAATAGACTAACATGGGAACATGTGAGTTCCTGAGACTTACCCAGATGATATCTTCTTTCTTATTTTGTTTTACCTCTTTTGTTTTTCTCCCAATAGCAAATGTCCAGCATAGTGCCAACACGCAGTGGATGGGAGATTATTTAAGTTAATTTCAGAAGTGTAATCATATCCACCTATATCATTTATAGCTGACCCTGTGTGGCACCTACAGTTCTAAACACCGTACACATTTGCTATGCTTACAACAGCTGCACGTGTGGTGTTTAGAGCCACCAGACAGGATGAGATCACTGAGGTGGCAGAAGTGGGTGTTACCATCCTCTGCTTACCGGTGATGAAACAGATTTCTCTTTAGACATTGTCTCACTTCGTGGTCCCTGTGCTCGCAACCTCAAACTCTTAGACTCAAGTGATCCTCTTGTCTAGGCCTCCCAAGTAGCTGGGACCACAGGCGCCCACCACAACGCGGCTATTTTTTTTTTTTTAAGGGTGGGGTCTCATTCTTGCTCAGGCTGGTCTCGAACTCGTGACCTCAAGCAATCCACCCACTTCGGCCTCCCAGAGTGCTAGGATTACAGGCGTGAAGCACAGCGCCCAGCTGAAACAGATTTTTAAAAAGGTACCCCAACTTGCCTGAGCTTGCTCAGCCACTGGGGGATAGTGCAAAGAGGTGACTCAGCCTGTGTGACTCGCATGCCCGCATGTAATCGCTGTCCTAAGCTTGCTTTCGTCACTCTATTCATCTTTACCGTGAGAGAACTGTGGCCCAAATGGATTGTCACACGTGTCACAGCTGAGCCAGGAACCAGGTCTTCTCCCAATTCAGCGCCCTTTCCTCCCCCTTCCTCCAAGTTCCATCGTATCTAGGGATCTATCTATAGCCCAGTTCCCACCGAGGCCACGGTAGTAGCCATCGTGTTCAGTCCCTAGTGTCAAGGCGGCCGGGGGCCTGGGAAGGGGATCTTGCCTGCAGTGACACAGTCGTCCAGCAGAGGGCACTCGCGTGACCGCATCCGCCCCGCCCACAGGCTCTGCGACCCACAGACTGCCGGCTGGTCCGACTTTTTGTCCTCATTCTGCAGCAGTTCTCAAGCAGTCCCCCAGGTGGCATTTGGTCATGTCCAGAGACATGTTGGGTTGTCACAACTGGAGGTGACGAGAGAGGCCAGGCGTGCTACGGACCATTCCCTACCCCAACAAAAAGTTGGTGTGCTGAGAGGGTGAGAAATCGTGCCCTGAGCCCCAGAAACAAATAGAAGATGGCTTTGATGTGAGCGTTCAAAATGATAGTGTCATCAGCCAAAAGTAACTTAGGGGTTCTGCTTCTTTGGGGAATCCCGAAGGCTCTAAGTTCTAATCAGGTCTCAGTGAGAACTACTCCGATCATTCCCACCCTGTGGTGAGCTGGCAGGTGTGTGAAATGTGCCCTGACAGGCAGGGAGGCCAAGACAGAATGCTTGTTCCCTGGCCCGAGCACTTGGCTACCCCAAACTGGTCTCTGAGTCCACTGATCTCAGTAAACATGCGTTCTCTTTGGGAGGGGCTGTCTCCTTTGGAACTGGGAATGTTTTCAGAAACACGCCTATTTTGTTATTGTTTGTTTGTTTTTAAGTACTATATATATATTTTTTTTTATTGTTGGGGATTCATTGAGGGTACAAGAAACTAGGTTACACTGATTGCATTTGTTAGGTAAAGTCCCTCTTACAATCGTGTTTTGCCCCCAAAAGGTGTGGCACACACCAAGACCCCACCCGCCTCGCTCCTTCCCTCTCAGAAACATGCTTATTTTGGAAAAGCATAAATCCATGCCTTACCTGAAACAGAGATTGCCTCCAAGCTAAAAAGAGCCCAGTGCTTGATAAAATATTAACTTCTCTCTGTAAGTCAAGCTGTTCCTCTTTTTCTTACAATGTGACTCCTGTTCAGTGGGACACAGAGCATGAGGAATTGAGACGGACCTTAATCTGTGGAATCAGTTCTGCTCTGCAGCATAACCATCCTGTCCCCTTTCTTTCCTACAGACCCTGTTGTGATGTCTAAAGACACATGAATTGTGAACCTAAAGTCAATTTATAGCTCTGACAGGAAATACGAAACGTTTTTACATGTTGCTCAAGTTGTAGTTTGCACTAAAGACCAAAGTTTTCATCTTCTCCACCGATAGTAGTTGATTTAAAATCCATGGTGGGTAGACATCTAGAAATCAAATGCAGCCCAGAGCTGGGATTTGGATTTAGCAGAATCTGCAGGGCTAGCTCAAGGGCTTCTCTAGACCAGGGGAAGGAAAGCGGGGGTTAACCACATGAATGGCTGCACATTTTGAGGGCTCCCGTGCTGGCTACAGTTGAATACAGTACTGTACTCTTTCCCTTCAAAATAATAATCATTATTTCTGAAAGAGCTCAGGAAATTTCACTCTAAAACATGACTCCTTGGTATAAAAAGTATTTTGAATTAAAGGTGCTCAGAAATCAACAGGCTTCATTGTAATCTAGTTGTTTGTACCCTCACATTAATCTGAAATAAATAAAAAAGAAATCAACAGGCTTTCCCTCTTTCTTTCATAAAAAACAGACCCATCAACAAGAACAACGAACTTCCCTTTTCTTCCCAGTTATTTCAATATGTTGCAGGAAAAAAGATTAAGAATACTCCTAGACCTGGCCCAAAGCATTTGAAATATAATGCCTCCCCCTCGGGTTTTGTTTTTTTGTTTGTTTGTTTGAGTCAGAGTCTCACTCTGTTGCCCAGGCTAGGGTACCCTGGTGTCAGCCTAGCTCACAGCACCTTTAGACTCCTGGTTCAGGTAATCTTCCTGCCTCAGCCTCCTGAGTAGCTGGGACTACAGGTGCCCACCACAATGTCAGACTAATTTTTCTATTTTTAGTAGAGAGTGGGTCTTTCTCTTGCTTAGGCTAGTCTCAAACTCCTGAGCTCAAGCGATTCCTGCCATCTTGGCCTCCCAGAGGTAAAATTCCAGGTGTCAGCCACCATGCTGGGCCACCTCAGATTAATTTTATTTCCAAAGAAAATCATTTACAAGTCAATCTATTTTCGGGCAGCACCTGTGGCTCAAAGGAATAGGGCACCTGCACCATATGCTGGAGGTGGCGGGTTCAAACCCAGCCCTGGTCAAAAACCACAAAAAAAAAAAAAAACCAAGTCAATCTATTCCCCCCCATTCATTCATTCTCTCAAGTATCTCTTCACACTTCCTTATAATCATTATTGCCCCTAAACAGAATTATTTATATTCCTCATCTATCCCTCCCCCTCTAAAATGACAGTAAATAACTTTCTGGATCTCATTGGAATATTGGGTAATCACTCTGTGTTGCTCCCTGTACACACAGTAAATAGATCTCTTTCTCTTGTTAATCTACTTTATGTGTCGATCTTTCAGCAAACCTTCCAGAGGGAAGGGGAAGGTCCCATCACCCCCATATCAGTGATGGGGTAATAACTCTATGGACTAGGTGCTGTACCACGCATTTTCCAGGTAACCTCACTCCGGGCTCAAACTACTACTAGGAAAGAGGTACTCTAAGCGATGTCGCTAAAAGGCCAAATAACTTGCCTCAGGCTATGCACGAAGGGGTAAAGCTGGGATCTGAACCTAGAAAGGTTAATACTGAGGCCCAGTAGACATTTCACTGTGCTAGAAGAGGTTTCCCTTGAAATGAAATCTGAACCAGATCCCTTTGGGAAAACAAAGACCCTTGTCTCCTTTTTTATAAAGTTGAAGTGTTCGGTGAAGTAAGGTTCTAATGGCTTTGTGTGGTTTCATCAATGTAACAAGTTCGGTTTGCATCACAAAGGGGTGTAGTGGAATCCAGTGTGTTCTGGTTTATGTTCTCCTTCCCCTAATCATGAGCAATGAAACTTCACAAAAATTTACTTAACTCTTCCAAACCTGTTTCCATATATGCAAAGAGAGATGAGCCCTTGAGTATATGTCAAGTGTCATGGGAATTGGCTACCAATAATCATCACTATAATTACCATTGTTGATATTATTTAGAAGTTAAATATGTGTGCTCAATTTTTAGTTTTTGCTATGAAGATTTTAAATCATGATAGGTGCACCACACTTTACTGTGCTTCATGTAACACCAAAGGCCAAGCAGAAAGGCCTGTTGAACCATCTTTCATGCTTAGGAAAACAGTGATGGTAAAGCATGTTTATGTTTTTAAACTTTAGGAGCTGCCCAGGTTATTGAAGGTGGCCAAGTGGAATATAAACCTCTTTGGGGCATTCGGTGTTTGTGGTGGTACCATTTAATTGGCCTCATCTGGACAAGTGAATTCATCCTGGCGTGCCAGCAAATGACTATAGCTAGTGCAGTGGTAACTTGTTATTTCAACAGGTATGTCCAGTGTTTTTCTCCTGTTAGTTTGTCTATGTAATTTTCTACATGCTTCATATTGTGTAACTCAAAAGGTAAGAGATGATTAAGTTGGTGAAATTGCCACCATTTACTTACATTGGCAGCACTGTGCAAACAACTTGGTAAGGTTTCATAACCTTAGTATATCAGTATCTCACAGCTGTGTTCATATCAACATGCAGGGGTGTCTTGGGGTTCATTACTGTTGTCATGTATTTTCATGTACAATTTCAAGTTATGTCAGACCTTGAATTAGAACAAACATTAAATTTCTTATTACACTTGGCAAGAATAGAAGTGAAATCAGGTACATTTCAGTTCAAATTTATGAACTAGCTATGCAAATTCATGATAATGCTATGAAGAAAACAGCAGGGTACAAATGGATTAAGCATTTTTCTGAGGGGAGAGAAAGTATCACTGATGAAAAGAGGTCAAGAAAGACAGTAACAAGCAGAACTGACAAAAACATTGCAAAAATTTGTTAAATTGTGCATCCAAATCATTGGTTGACTGTGAGAAGCATAGCGGATTAAGTAAACATCAAGAGAAACAGTTAGAAAATTGTAACTGAAGATCTTGGCATGAGAGAGGTGTTTGTACAAATGGTCCTAAAGAAGCACACTACAGGAACAAAAAAGAGCCAAAGTTTTCCAAGACCTTTTGGAGGGGCAAGACGATGTTTTGGGCCATGTTATCATTGGTAGTAAACTTGGTACATATATATGTTGGTACATATAAATTTGTACCAACTGGACAAACAGCTAACCAAGTTTACTCTTCAAAAGTGTTGGAAAGGCTATGTGACAACTACCTGAACTTTTCACTAATAACTCATGACTCTTGAATCACACCTATGTACCCACTCACACTGCACTATCTGTGAAGGAGTTTTTAGCCAGTAAACAAATAACTGTATAGGGACACCCTCCCTACTCACCCGATCTGGGCCCCAGTGACTTTGTCTTTACCTAAAGATAAAGGAAATATTGAAAGGAAGACATTTTGATGGCATTCAGGATATCAAGGATAATATGATGATAGTTCTAATGGGCAGAAAAAGAGTTCCACAGTGGATTTGAAGTGTGGACTTGGTGCTGGTGTTGGTACATAACTTCCCAGAGGGAGCACTTCAAAGGTGATATTCACATAGTGATATTCAGCAATGAGGTGTGTAGCACTTTTTCTAGGAGGAGTTTGCAAACTTAATTGTCAGGTCTTCATATTTGAGACTTTCAACCTGACCCTTTAAAAGGGATTAGTGAGAGAAAAAGATTAAGCTAAACATTGGGCTGGTTGCTCACGTGGAGGTAGAAAGAAATGTTATACCTTAAATCTGTCACATTTCCAAGCTCTTTTGCTTTAGGCTAGAAAATTTAGAAAGAAGCTAAACAGGGAAGAGCTTAGAATTGAAAGATTAAAAGGAAGAGTTGAATTCCCCTGTAAATATCCATTCTTAATAGCTTCAGACAAAAAAATTACTGATCTAATTTGAATTCACTTCAGTAAATTCTGTGAACCTTTGTTCTCTGTAAAATCAGGGGAATGTTTGCTTAGAAAGTAATTTTAAATCCTAAAGAATTGTATGTAACTATAAAATATAATTGATGCCCATTTAAGTAAATACTAGTGAACATTAATTACTTCCTCTCTTGCTTCTATGTTTATATCTCATTACTCCATGAAAATAATTGAACACATACACACCAGGACACCGCTTTACCTCTGTGTGTGTGTGGCTCTCCAGGGGGCAGTGCGGAGACCACAGGAGCCAGAGCAGCAGGGCCAGGACAATGACAGGGCTGGACTCAGAACAGGAAGTTTACTCCTGAGAGGCTGAACCTCTAATCTCTCAGACCAAATAAATAGATAAACATGAGTTTTCCGTGGGGTAGGACAGTCAGCCGTGGCTGATTCATGCCATTGTAATTATCTCCTGATGATAAAAAGGACTGTGGGTTTTTAATGTAGGGGTGCCCTTGGGAACCTCCATCATTAGAGACTCTGCAGGACTCGGAGGGGCTGTGGCCCTTGGCACTGAGAGCTCCAGGCAGCTGGAGGAGGGGGGTGCGTGCTGCTCCCGCCTGAGTGGGAAGCAGAGAAAATTCTGACCCAATTGGCCAGCAGGTAACATTCGTCTGACAGAGAGGTTCGGTTATGTTACAATAACAAAACCCAAGCATTTTCAGCGAGGGCTTTTACTCTGGACTTCCAGTGAAGTAAATGCATTTATCTCCTAATCCCTTCCCTCTTTTCAACCCCTCAAAAAAATCAACAAAGTATGAGAAAGGCAGAAACACACAAGGACAGAGAGAGACAGAGAGGCAGTGGCAGCAGATAAGACACATCGACAATGGCACAGCTGCGGAGAGGCTGGGCGCCGGGAAGGCTGCAGAAGCCGATCTGTGTGTGTTGGCCTGGCGTGGAGATGCAAATCAGATGCGGCTGCGTGGAGCCTCAGAATCCCAGAGAGGCTCGGGGACCAAGTGTAAAATGTATTTCTGAAGAGTAGCTCAAAGTCTTCGGAAGGACCACTTAGACCCCAGGTCCTGTCCTCCACACCAGCACACGATGGAGCTTTGCCTTCTGGAGAGATAACCCAGAGAGGGTCTGCACTTGGGCTGTCTGGCACAGCTGAGGCGGGGGTGAGCTCCGTACTGAACACAGGGGCATAAGTGGAAATCTAAACACTGAATAGTGAAGACGTCCCCCAGTACCCCACATTCCATGGCTCAGCTCTTAAAATGTTGACAGCCGTGTCGATATTCCCTAGGATGTTTGAAGATGCTTCTCCGGAGAAACTAACTCAAAGACCTACAAATAGGGCCATGTGGGGGCCTCTAATAAAACGTGTTCCCTGAGCCAGGTGCTGTGGCTCACGCCTGTAATCCCAGCACTTGGGAGGCCGAGGTGGGTGGATTGCGTTAGCTGACAGGTTGGAGACCAGCCTGTGCCAGAGACCTCATCTGTAAAAAAGAATAGCTGGGTATTGTGGCTACAGGCGCCTGTAGTCCCAACTGCTTGGGAGGCTGAGGCAAGAGAACCGCTTGAGCCCAAGAGTTTGAGGTTGCTTTGCTTGTGACACCACGGCATTCTACCAAGGGTGACCAAGTGAGACTCTGTCTCAAATAATAATGGTAATAATCATAATCATAATTTTAAAAATGGGTTCCTTACTCCTCATGAAACACTGAAACTCATCAGGCAACAAGCAACAAGTGCTCCTCACACAGAGCTTCCAGGTCATCTGTAGAGCCTCACTTTTATTTATTTATTTACTTATTTATTTTTGAGACAGAGCCTCAAGCTGTCACCCTGGGTAGAGTGCTGTGGCATCACAGCTCACAGCAACCTCCAATTCCTGGGCTCAAGCGAGTCTCCTGCCTCCGCCTCCCAAGTAGCTGGGACTACAGGCACCCGCCACAATGCCCAACCATTTTTTGGTTGCAGCCGTCAGTGTTGTTTAGTAGGCCTGGGCTGGATTCGAATCTGCCAGCTCAGGTGTACGTGGCTGGCGCCTTAGCTTGAGCCACAGGCGCCGAGCCTGATTTAATTTTGGATGTTTGTTTTCTTCTGCTAGGTTTAGGCTGTGAAAAGTGTTACTTAACAGGCTACCATTTTAAGGCTCCACCTTGGTTTCATACAAACATCAAATACCAAGAATTTCCAAATGATCGCACGGATTGCCTTCATCTATATTTATTCCTTCATGGTAAGTTCACATGAAATAATCCATGGTTTTAGAAAAATAATAAATGGTTTAAACTTTGTTTTTAAACTTTTCAAATAAAATAATGAATAATTTCAAATAAAATTAATATGTTAATTAAGAGACTAAGAGACTAAGTTAAGTCTTAAGATTTAACTTAAGAGACTAAGTTAAGTCTCACACAAATCAGCTAGATGGTTATTAACTTTATTTTGCACATGAGAATTGTTGTTTTCAGAGACAGAGTCTCACTCTGTAACCCCAAGTAGAATGCCATGGTGTCACAGCTCATAGCAACATCAAACTATTGGACTTAAGTGATCTTCTTGCTCAGACTCTCAAGTAGCTGCAAGTACAGGTGCCGGCTAATTTTCCTATGTTTAGTAGAGATGAGCTGTCACTCTGATTCAGACAGGACACTAACTCTTGAGCTCAGGCAATCCACCTGCTTCAGCCTCCCAGACGTACATAAGAAACTGAAGAGTGTGATTAAGTCAAGTAGCAGTGAGGCCAGAGCTGCACCCTAAACCAGGTCTCCTCATTCTAAGAAGCCGAATTAGCGGAAGGTTTAGCTCCTTTTCTTTTTTTTTTTTCTTGAGACAGAGCCTCAAGCTGTTGCCCTGGGTAGAGTGTCGTGGCATCACAGCTCACAGCAACCTCCAATTCCTGGGCTCAAGCGAGTCTCCTACCTCTGCCTCCCAAGTAGCTGGGACTGCAGGCGTCCGCCACAACGCCCGGCTATTTTTATTTGGGTTGCAGCCATCATTGTTGGTTGGCGGGCCCAAGCTGGATTCGAACCCGCCAGCTCAGGTTTACATGGCCGGCGCCCTAGCCCGCTGAGCCACAGGCGCCGAGCCAGCTCCTTTTCTTAATAACTAAATCAAGAGCTAAGTCCAGCACAATCATTATGGAAACATGAAAGGTATATAAAATAGTTTTTTAAATATATAAAATAGGTAATATATAATAATTTTAGTTGTTGAATGTATTAAGTCAAAAATAGTATGATGTAAGACAGTTTGTGATCAAAGTAGCAGCGTGGGAAATATATCTTTTAGCAACATATGTTTCGGGGCTAGTGAAAATTTAGAAATCCTATCTATATATATTTTGCTGAAATGGGATAACAAAAGTTCAAAAGGTTCTTATTCCTAACAAAACTGCCTTTCCGTTAGGATATTATTTATCTAACTATAGAAAAAGAGCCAGGAAACACACTAAATTTTACTTTTCTGCTTTTACACACGAAAATCATAAACACAGGTGTAAGGAAGCTAAGATTCATTAGAAAATAGTTGTTTAGACCAGTGCAGTGGTTGACACCTGTAATCCCAACACTCTGGGAGGCTAAGGCAGGAGGAGTACTTGAGCTCAGGAATTCGAGGCCAGCCTAGGAAAGAGCAAGACCCTGTCTCCACCAAAAAACAGAAAAATGAGCTGGCTGTTGTGGGGGGGTGCCTACAGTCCCAGTTACTCAGGAAACTAAGGCAGGAACCCAGGGGTTTGACATTGTTGTGAGCTAGGCTGATACCATGGCACTCTAGCCTGGGGCAACAGAGAGAGGCTGTGTCTCCAAAAAAAGGGGGTGGGAGGAGAAAGGAGAGGAAGATAGAAAGAAAAAGGAAGGAGAAAAGAAAAGAAGAGAGCTTTTGAAAGTAATGGCCAGGCGTGGTAGCTCATGCCTATAATCACAGTATTTTGAGAGGCTGAAAGGAGAGGATTGCTTGAAGCCAGAAGTTCAAGACCTGCCTGGGCAACACAGAGACTTTTTCTCTACATAAAGTTTAAAAAAAAAAATTAGTCGGGTATAGTGGCCCTCACAGAAGGTTGAGACAGAAGGATTGCTTGAACCCAGGAGTTTGAGGTTACAATGAGCTATGATTGTGTCACTGCACTCCAACCTGGGTGACAGAGTAAGACCTTGTCTCTAAAAATAGATAAAAAATTTTCAGGCTCGGCGCCTGTGGCTCAATGGGCTAAGGCGCCAGCCATGTACACCTGAGCTGGCGGGTTCGAATCCAGCCCGGGCCCACCAAACAACAATGACGGCTGTAACCAAAAAATGGCCAGGCGTTGTGGTGGGTGCCTGTAGTCCCAGCTACTTGGGAGGCAGAGGCAAGAAACTCGCTTGAGCCCAGGAATTGGAGGTTTCTGTGAGCTGTGATGCCACAGCACTCTATCCAGGGTGACAGCTTGAGGCTCTGTCTCAAAAAAAAAAACATTTTATTTTTCAACTGACTTCAGTGGCTAACGCCCATAAGTTTGAGGCCAGCTTAAGCAAGAGCAAGATCCCCTCTCTACCAAAAACAAAATAGAAAAAGTCAACCACATATAGAGGCACACTCAGGTAGTCTCAGCTTCTTGGGAGGCTGAAGCTGGAAGATCCCTTGAGCCCAGGAGTTTGAGGCTAAGTAAGCTATAAGGATGCTACTGCAGTCTTGTCCAGGCAACTGACCAAGACTCTGTCTCAAAAAAAAAAAAAAAAATCAAGAATTCAGTACACTCATAAATCATTTGTTTTACTTTTAATTTAATAAAATGTAATTATTTGTTACATTTAATACTTATGAGTGGATAGGTTTTAAATTGAGCACCTGACATTAGGTCATCTGTCAATGATTTTTTTTTTTTTTCAGAGATAGAGTCTCAGTTTATTGCCCCCAGTACAGTGCTGCAGCATCAAAGCTCATGGCAACCTCAAACTCTTGGACTCAAGAGATTCTCTTGCCTCATGCTCCCAAGTAGCTGGGACTACAGGCACACGCCACAATGCTCGGCTATTTTTAGGGGTCTCACTGTTGCTCAGGCTGGTTTCAAACTCTTAAGCTCAAGGAATCCACTGGCCTCAGCCTCTAGTGCTAGGATTACAGGTATAAGCCACTGCACCTGGCATGTGTCAATGATTAAAGAAACATTCTCGGGTGACACCTGTGGCTCATCGAGTAGGGCACTGGCCCCAATACCAAAGGTGGTAGATTCAAGCCCAGCCTCGGCCAAACTGCAAAACAGAAAAATAGCTCGGCATTGTGGCAGGCACCTGTCCCAGGTGCTCGGGAGGCCTAGGCAAGAGAATTACTTAAGCTCAGGAGTTGGAGGTTGCTGTAAGCTAAGCTATGAGACACCACGGCACTCTACTGAGGGGGATAAAGTGAGACTCTGTCTCCACAAAAAAAAAAAAGAAAAGAAACATTCTCACCATTAATGATTTAAGGCAGCAGTTCTCAACCTGTGGGTTGCGACCCCTGTGGGGAGTATCCCGCATATCAGATATTTACATTATGATTCATAACAGTAGCAAAACTGCTGTTATGAAGTAGCAACAAAAATAATTTTATGGTTGGGGGGTCACCACAACATGAGGAACTGTATTAAAGGGTCGTGGCATTAGGAAGGTTGAGAACCACTGATTTAAGGCTTCACAACTTGTTAATGGCTGTCTTAATTTTCCTGTGATTTAATGAACACATAACACAGCAAATCTTCTGTTTCAATTTGTTTTAAAATCTGAGTCCTCAAATGATTTACATCCAGATAAAATGTGAACTATCTCATCTACATTTACATAATATCTTATCAGTCAGTTATAGTATTTTTATTTCTGTTCACTCACTGTATGACTAGTATTTTTCTACTTATATTTTGGGCAGGCCAATCTTTAACTTTGGAGACTATCCTGAGCGCTGAAGGATGTTTAGCTTCTTTGGTCCCAGCAATTAGGTGCCAGCAATTCCTTCCAGTTACTAGTGGGTGCTGTGAACAGAAAAGAATCTAAACTCTGTGCCTTGGCGCCTGTAGCTCATGCAGCTAAGGGTTTGAATCCAGCCCAAGCCTACCAAACATCAATGACAACTACAACCAAAAAATAGCTAGGTCTTGTGGCAGGCGCCTGTAGTCCCAGCTACTTGGGAAGCTGAGGCAGGAGATCGCTTGAACCCAGGAGTTGGAGGTTGCTGTGAGCTGTATTGCCACAGCATTCTACCCAGGGCGACAGCTTGAGGCTCTGTCTCAAAAAAAAAAAAGAATCTAAACTCTGTAAAATAATTTAAATAGGTTTATTCTGAGCTGAATAAGTGCAACCACTGCCCAGAGAGCCACACCCAAGAAGCCTTGAGCAAATGGTCTCACCATGGTTGGGTTATAGTTTGCTTTTATGCATTTCAAGGAAACAGGAATTACACATAAAGTCATAAATCAATATATGGAAGGGGGCATATTGGTTTGGCCCAAAAAGGCAATGCCCCACATTTTGCCAGCTGTTTAGGCATCTATGTGCCTATACTTTATCTGTAGGGTCTGAATTAATTCTCTCCCTTACAATCTGACATACCCGCTCTTCCATAGGCCTAGAGGGAAGAGATCTGTAGATTTAGCAGCGGAGCGTTGCAGTGGAGAACAGCAGAATTGAATACTTTTTAAATTCTGGAGTATCAGGACAACTTTGCTATTTACTTAAAATGTGTTCTGACTCTGGAAAACAAAGTGAAAAGAATTACTAATGTTTTAAGTAAAAAGTCATAAAAGGCTCGGTGCCTGTGGCTCAACGGGCTAAGGCGCCAGCCACGTTCACCTGAGCTGGCGGGTTCGAATCCAACCTGGGCCCACCAAACAACAATGACGGCTGCAACCAAAAAATGGCCGGGCGTTGTGGCAGGCGCCTGTAGTCCCAGCTACTTGGGAGGCGGAGGCAGAAGACTCATTTGAGCCCAGGAGTTGGAGGTTGCTGTGAGCTGTGCTGCCACAGCACTCTATCCAGGATGACAGCTTGAGACTCTGTCTCAAAATAAAAAATAAAAAAAGTCATAAAAATATTTTAATTCTTTCCATGACTTAGCTGATGATAAACTGTTGTTTGAGAAGAATCAAAGTAAAATAATAATTATCTATGGATGATAAAAGTCCTGGAATATCCAGGCTTAAAGATGCAAAGATTTGTTTATTTTTATGGTATACGATAAATTAGAATAATAATTGTAATTATTATTGATAACATAACAAGATATATTAGAATTTTAGGACTCTCATGCAATTTTGGAACAGGTATTCATAATCTGGTTATATACATATAACACAAAGAAAGTTAAACACTTGGCTCAGTGCCCATAGCACAATGGCTCTGGAGCTGGTTACGGCGCCAGCCACATGCACCAAGGCTGGTAGATTCGAATCCAGCCAGGGCCAGCTAAGCAACAATGACAATTACAACAGAAAAATAGCTGGGCATTGTGGCGGGCGCCTGTAGTCCCAGCTACTTGGGAGGCTGAGGCAAGAGAATCTCTTAAGCCCGAGAGTTTCAGGTTGCTGTGAGCTGTGAGGCCACAACACTCTACCAAGGGTGACATAGTGAGATTCTGTCTCAAAAAGAAAGAATAAACACTATTTTATATTTAGCAATGCTTTCTGCATGGCTTTAACATACCAAAAAAGTATAATATGTTTCTTTTGGACTTTCAGTGGCACTGTTATTAAAAGCTACTTTTGAACTTAAAAAGGCTAAATTTAGAATTTTGTTTTTGAAAAATATGTCAAATAGTAAAGGTTTAAAACAGGTGTTCAAAACAGAATTACAATTAACCAAGAGTGATAGGCATCAAAAGACTTTAAAGGCAATACAGGTAGTTATAAAGTGTATACCTTAACCCTTTTAAAGTTTAGTTTTTCTAGTTCGTCACAAGGATTGTATTGATAAAGTGTAAATCTTTGTTTCTTTTAGGCCAGTTCCCCAAAATGTAAAGAAAAACCTTCTCTAGTGTGATTGTTTTGTTTGTTTTTTTACAGGAACCCCAATTAGATCATTTAGAAGTTAAACCTGATGAAAAAGTACTTGAATTAATCAGACACAGCAAGAGTGTGTCCAGAGGCATGAGTGTATAGTATACTATAGAAGAATGTGAGTGAGAAAAGTTAGTACCTTGAATCGAAGAAAATTAATCCTACAAGCAGCAGGTTTTCTGACCATATTAAATAATTTAGACATTATCAAAAAGGCCCAGAATATAGCTTTAACTTACACTGAAAGAAAACAATATTTTCTTAAACCTTTAAGATTAAACATTCTAGGCTCGGCGCCTGTGGCTAAGGTGCCAGCCAGGTACACCTGAGTTGGCAGGTTCGAATCCAGCCTGGACCTGCCAAACAACAATGACGGCTGCAACCAAAAAATGGCTGGGTGTTGTGGCGGGCGCCTGTAGTCCCAGGTACTTGGGAGGCGGAGGCAAGAGACTTGCTTGAGCCCGGGGAATTGGAGGTTGCTGTGAGCTGTGATGCCACAGCACTCTAATTAGGGTGACAGCTTGAGGCTCTGTCTCAAAATAAATAAATAAATAAATATTCTAATATTAGGCCATTACAACAGATTTAGAACAGAAGGAAAAAAAATTACAGGAGCTGCTGAAAAGTTGAAGGTGAGAGTTGCCATTTCAGCCTTTTAAACAGGTAAGAAGGCTAAAATCAGTAAAACATCAAAGAAGAAAACATAGGAGAAGTCGAGCTTTTAAGATATGTCTGATAATATCTTTAATTTAAAATGGAAAACAGGTTATATAATCATGCAATTTCATTAAAAGCAAATTAATATATTTAAAAACTATGTTATTTTAACCAAAAATCTTCCTTTTTAATTGTAGCCAACGTGATCACATACAATTTACTTCATAAATCTCCTTCAGTTCACTATGTCTCAACTTGAATATACCATGTACAACATGCTTAAGCTTTTTATTTTATCCTAAATTTCCTATTTCTAAAATAACCCATTATTTTATTTTAGAACAAAAATTTACCATAGGATTCTTTTTCTTTTTCCTTTCCTTTCCTTCCTTCCTTCTTTTCTCTCTCTCCCTCCCTCTCTTTCTATATATATGTGTATATATCTGTATATAGATATATATCTATATACAGATATATATCTCAGTGGTTCTCAACCTTCCTGCTGCCATGGCGCTTTAATACAGTTCCTGTAAGTCACAACCCACAGGTTGAGAACCACTGCATGCGAGTGTGCGTGTGTGCTCTCTCTCTAATATTTATTTATTTATTTACTTATATCTATGTATAATTTTTTTTTTTTTAAGACAGGGTCTTCTTCTGTTGCCTGGGCTGTAGTGCAAATGGCATCATCACAGCTCACGCAACCCCAAACTCCTGGGTTCAAGGGATCCTTCCATCTCAGCTAGGATTACTCACTTCCAAACTGCTAGGATTACAGGTGTAGGCCACCATGTCCAGCCTCTCATTCAATATTATTCTCCTGTTTAAGCTTCCTTAGCAAAAATATCTTTTTATATTCATGGCTTCTTTTATACTTCTCACTTTCCCACTTATCTGTCCCTCTTTGTTCCCTCTTTGTTTTCTCTCTCTCTTTTACCAAAATGGGTTACAGGAGGGGAAGGTCAGAGAGACCTTAAAGGTTCTTTAGTATATCAAAATGCCCATAATTGGGGGTAACATATTTCTAATTTTCATCACTGTTACATATCATTATCTTATAGATAGAACCATTTTATGATATTTTGTAAACTGGAAATGATCCAGTTATTTAATGAATGTCCTTTTTTTAATTATTTCAGAATATTACAGGGATATACACATTTTTGTTACATAATTTGCATTCATATGTTTTAAGTCAAGGTTACAAATGTACCCTTCACCCAAAATATGAGCATTGCACTGGTTATGTGTGAATTTACCCCACTCCTTCCCTCCCCTTCTACCTAAAACAGAAAAGAAAGGACTCTAACAAATTCAATTAAAAATGAAAAAGGAAAAATCACAAACAATATCATGGAAATATAAAACATCATCTCAGAATATTATAAAAATCTCCATGCTTAAATACTTGAAATCAGGAGGAAATAGACACATTCTTGGAAATATACAACCTCCGTAGGGAGGCCAAGGCAGGTGGATTGCTTAAGCTAAGGAGTTCTAGACCAGCCTGAGCAAGAGTGAGACCCTGTTTCTACTACAAAATAGGAAAACCAGCTTGGTGTGGTGGCAGAGGCATGTAGTCCCAGCTACTTGGGAGGCTGAGTCAAGAGGATCTCTTGAGCCCAAGAGTTTGAGGTTGCTGTGAGCTATGATGATGCCCTGTCACTCTACCCCAGGTGCCAGAGTAAGACTCTATCTCAAACAAACAATTCCATTCCAATTAAAAAAACTCCCAGACCAGCTGGTTGTACACCTGAATATTACCAAACCTACAAATAAGAACTTGTACCTATACTGCAGAAATTATTTCATAATATTGAGAAGGGAGGACTCCTTCCCAACTTGTTCTAGAAAGTCTATATCACCTTGATACCACAGCCAGGAAAGGACATACTTGAAAAAGAAAACTACAGACCAATAATGCCTTATGAATATAGATGCAAAAATTCTCAAAAAAAAAACTTAGCAAACCAAATTCAGCTTCGCATCAAAAAATAATTCACAACTAAGTGGGCTTCATCCCAGAGATGCAAGGATAGTTCAACATATGCAAATCTATAAATGTAACTCACCACACAAATAGATGCAAAAACAAAGACATATGATCCTTTCAATTGAGGCAGAGAAAGTATTTGACAAAATTCAGCACCCTTTCATGATAAGAACACTCAACAAAATGAGTAAAGATGGGACATACCTCAAAATTATAAAGGCTATATGTGACAAGTCTACAGCCAACACCATAGTGAATGGGGGAAAATTGAAAGCATTCCCACTTAGAACTGAAACCAGACAAAGTTTCATCACTTTTATGCAACACAGTGCTAGACGTCTCACTAGAACAATCAGGCGAGAGAAAGAAATCAAGGGGCTCCAAAAGTGGAAAGAAGAGATCAAACTGTCACTATTTCCTGACAATTAAATCTTTTATCTAGAAAACTTCAAAGATTCAATCAAAAAACTCTTGTAACCAGTAAATAAATTCAGCAAAGTCTCAGGCTACAAAATCACTGTACACAAAGCAGTAGCTTTTATAATGAATGTCTTATATGTAATTTAACAAAACATTAAGATTCTAAATTATACAAAAATTTTATTTGTAAGCATTTTGTCCCATTTACCTAATTTACCTAATTTATTTATCTTAGCAGTTTATTTAGTTCCCAGTTATCATTTGAAGTTATTTTCTGTTAACCATTTTTATACACTGCATATTAAATATATAACATAGATCAGGAATCAAAATTCAGTTTTAATTACTCCTTTCAAACTCAAAAGGTTCTACCAAGAAAAAAAACTAAGTATTCTAGTCATTTATCTGGCTCTCTGACCATGGTCACACATACTTGGCTCAAGACAAACTTTTTTTTTTTTTTTTTGAGACGGAGACTCACCATGTTGCCCTGGTAGAGTGCATGGCATCATAGCTCATAGAAACCTCGAACTCTTGGACTCAAGGGATCCTCTTGCCTCAGCCTCCAGAGTAACTGGGACTCACACCTACCACAATGCCTGGCTATTTTTAGGGATGGGATCTTGCTCTTGCTCAGGCTGGTCTCAAACCTGTGAGCTCAGGCAATCAACCTTCCTCAGCCTCCCAGAATGCTAGGATCACAAGAGTGAGCCACTGCACCTGACAATAATCAGTTCTTTGAATCAGGTTTTTAGTACAGTAGATATTGAATATTCAATGTAAGGTTTTAGCTGGGAATTTTTTCTATAACTAGCCATAATTTGACTTGCTGACTTTACTATACAGCTAAAGAATGAACACTGTTTATTCAAGTAAATAACTGTGCTCACGTTTAAAGAAGTGTTTGACTCGGTGCCTGTAGCACAGTGGTTATAGCACCAGCCACATACACCGAGGCTGGCGGGTTAGAACCTGGCCCGGGCCAGCTAAAACAATAATGACAACAGCTGGATATTGTGGCAGGCGCCTATAGTCCCAGCTACTTGGGAGGCTGAGTCAAGAGAATGGCTTAAGCCCAAGAATTGGAAGTTGCTATGAGCTGTGATGTCATTGCACTCTACTGAGGGCAACATAGTAAAGCTCTATCTCAAAAAAAAAAAAGAAAGAAAAAGTCGATTGTAAGAGGGACTTTACCCAACAAATGCAACCAGTGTAACATGGTTTCTTGTACCCTCAACGAATCCCCAACAATAAAAAAAAAAAGAAAGAAAGAAAAAGAAAAAGAAGAGTCCCCTCAATGCCAAACTCAGGAAATATACTTTATATATATACACAGAGAGAGAGAGAGAGAGAGAGAGAGAGAGAGATTCACTCTGTTGCCCAGGCTAGAATGCCACAGAATCAGCCCAGCTCACAGGAACCTCAAACTCCTGGACTCAAGTGATTCCCCTGGCTCAGCCTCCTGGGTAACGGGGATCACAGGTGCCCACCAAAACACCCAGCTAGTTTTTCTATTTTTAGTAAAGACAGGCTCTCACTCTTGCTCAGGCTGGTCTCAAACACCTGAGCACCAGCAATCCACACACCTCCACATCTCAGAGTGCTAGGGTCACAGGCATGAGCCACTGCCTGTGGCTACAGATGGGTCTCCTTGTAACTTGAAAGAATAAAATATATATTTCACATATCATGCAAGATTTTTCTGTAAATTGACTCAGGTTTATTAATGTTATTGATTTTGTAGAGCATAAACAATTATATACTTGTTTTGACTTACTTTTGGACAATTTTTATGCACTGCAAAGCTCTTACACAATTATAAGAACTACAAACCAGAAAGCCTTAACTGAATAAGGCTGTGCAGAGGCAACTATTAAAACCCATGTGAATCTGAGATTTAAAAAGTAGGCATAGGACCAATCTGTTTTTTTACTTTTTCTTTAAGAGTTTATATGCTTTAAAAAAAAGGAAATTTTCATTAAAACCTTTCATATCTTCAGTTGAAATTGAAGCCATTCCTTAGAAAGCAGTCATATAATCTTTGCTTTATATAAGATGGTATTGAAAATAAACCAAATAGCCATTATACTCTTACATTTGATAGTTATAAATTGTAATGTACATTATACATAGATACTTGCATCTACATATGCACGCAAACTGGCTATATTTACTTTAACAATGAGATTACCTCTGTAGAGCAAATGACTCAATAAATGTGCAACTATTTTGAATGGTTGCTATTTCCATTTTATGGTCAATGATATGTCTACATTGTTTTGAAAATGTAGGCATTTGAAATTAAGCAGTCAACAACATTCCTCTATAGTAAGTGCTAAATATTATACAAAACAAAAACACCTATAAAAAAGCATCCTCTGTGTTCCTTTAGAAATAGGTGAAGAGTCATAAAATAGCTGCTTTCCTACTGATAACATTTTTGCTTCTAGCATTTTGAATTAGTATTTCTCATCTGGAGAACGGATAAATGTACAGGAAACATGTGACACTCACCCAAGATCAAGACAATTGTTAAAGTAATCATAGAGGGGCAGTAATTTACAAGATACCGAATAACAATATAAGCTTATTACAACTGTCAGTGGCTTCTTCATCCTAAGACACTAACATTTATGCCTTTCGATTGGTTGTGATAATTTTTTATATTCATTTTGTTAAGTATTTGGTTATTTAAACATTCTGCCCAGTGTTCCTTGAGAAATTTTTAAACTATATTCTTGCCTTTTAAATATCTTTTTACTCTGACCCTGGTCTAAATTCTGGATATACAGAGAACATAACCATTTTGGGTTGTCCATGTATTGTCAAAGCACTTCTTTTAGAATAGGTAAATCTAGTTGGAGCTAAAATAAAGGAGAATTGGGCAATGCCTGTGGCTCAAAGGAGCAAGGCACCAGCCCCATATGCCGGAGGTGGTGGGTTCAAACCTAGCCCTAGCTGGGAAAAATAAATAAATAAATAAAAAATAAAAAATAAAGGAGAATTCAAGGTTAAAAAATTTCAAATTCAGGAAAACTATCTGTCAACTAGTTTGCACTGTTGTCTCCTGACACGACATGAAAAACATCAGACACAGGCACAAGGACAAAATAAGCACTTTAAAAACTATACAGGCTCGGCGCCTGTGGCTCAACGGGCTAAAGCGTCAGCCATGTACACCTGAGCTGGTGGGTTCGAATCCAGCCCGGGCCCACCAAACAATGACAGCTGCAACCAAAAAAATGGCCGGGCATTGTGGCAGGCGCCTGTAGTCCCAGCTACTTGGGAGGCGGAGGCAGGAGACTCACTTGACCCCAGGAATTGGAGGTTGCTGTGAGCTGTGATGCCACAGCACTTTATCCAGGGTGACAGCTTGAGGCTCTGTCTCAAAAAATAAATAAATAAATAAATAAAAATAAAAACTATACAAAGGTGAGTACATAACAAAGATATCCAACTAACAAGCAGAGGTTCACATACAAGTTTTTGTTCTGAATTATGACTTGTATAGTTTCTGAAACCAGCTGGATGGAGGAAAGAGGCTTCCCTGAGCAAAAACCTAAGGTAACAGATTTCAAAGTCTTTAGACCTTAGAAGTGCAAGAACTAAGTTACAGGGTTTTCATTAGAGGCTTGCTGATGACAATGGAAAGCGAAATATTCTCTAAGGAGACAGGAACTATCAAAATTAAGAACATTTACAGCCTTTGACCCAACAATTCTGCATCTAGGAATCCGTCCTACAAATCACTTACATAGTACCACTTGTAAGAGCACAGGATTACAACAAAACATTAAGTATAAATTTGGGAACGTTAGTAGCATAATTCTATAAAGTTGTGAAGAGGAGAGGAATTGATAAAGTTAAGCAAAAAGGTAGAGGAGATAATTTATAGAACATCTCTGATGTGCACACAAAATTAGTAACAATGGCCATCCTTAAAGAGAGGAACCAGTGACTAAGGTTCAAAACAGAGGAGATGCCTATTTTCAACATGTTACAGAGTTAAAATACACACTTCTTCCCAATGCATAAAAAAAAAAAATTAAACAAATGAGAATAAAATGAGCCACGCTTGGCTTGACACCCGTGGCTCAAGCGGCTAAGGCCCCAGCCATGTACATCTGAGCTGGCATGTGAAATCCAGCCCAGCCCTGCCAAACAACAATCACGGCTGCAAGCAAAAAATGGCCAGGCGTTGTGGCAGGAACCTGTAGTCCTAGCTACTTGGGAGGCGGAGGCAGGAGAATCACTTGAGCCCACCAGTTGGACTCAAGGCTCGGCGCTAAGCCACGTACACCTGAGCTGGCGGGTTCGAATCCAGCCCGAGCCCGCCAAACAACGACGGCTGCAACCAAAAAAAAATGGCCAGGCGTTGTGGCGGGCGCCTGTAGTCCCAGCTACTTGGGAGGCAGAGGCAGGAGACTCGCTTGAGCCCAGGAATTGCAGGTTGCTGTGAGCTGTGATGCTACAGCACTCTATCCAGGGTGACTGCTTGAGGATGTGTCTCAAAAAAAAAAAAAAATTCAGACTCTACATTTGACAGGTAATGCATAGGACAGGAGAGCTGTTAAAGGTAATATGGTGGAGATTTAGAGTTATCTACAAAAAGGTCATTGAAATCCTGACAACAGAGGAATTCTTCATGGGAGAAAATGTAGATAAAATTTTAAAAGCTGACGACGAAGCCTCAAAATACCTCTCTGATTGTATGTGGAAAGATAAGGAGTCAGATAAAGCATGATTAGAAAAGAATAGTGTATCACTTGAGAATAAGGATAAGAAGAAAGTCACATAAAATTTCTAGCAACAGTAATTCCATCATACATTGATTGTTTTTTTGTTTGTTTGTTTTTTTCTGAGACAGAGCCTCAAGCTGTCACCCTAGATAGAGTGCTGTGGCATCACAGCTCACACAACCTCCAATTCCTGGGCTCAAGCAAGTCTCCTGCCTCCGCCTCCCAAGTAGCTGGGACCACAGGCGTCAGCCACAATGCCCGGCCATTTTTTGGTTGCAGCCGTCATTGTTGTTTGGCAGGTCCGGGCTGGATTCGAACCCACCAGCTCAGGTGAACGTGGCTGGCGCCTTAGCCCGTTGAGCCACAGGCGCCGAGCCAATAGTTTGTTTTTAAAGCACTCATGACCCATCTGGATCCTAATAATGATTCCATAAAGTACAGAAATTACCTCTACTTTACTAATAAAGAAAAGTTTAAAGATTAAATTACTGCCTAGGACCACAGAGCTAGTAAATTATAAGACAGGAAATAAAAACAATAGATACATACATATATGTATGGATATATATTCTCCTGTAACAATTCTATAAGAATTGGGATAAATTAATCCTAACTTCATCAAAAGAACAAGCATCATTCCCTTTCCATCTTTGTAAAATATCAAATTACAAAGTGAAGTCTTTTGCTAAATATTAACCATCAGAAACAATCATGCCCATATACACGTATGACTTGACATTATTCTTTTTGCCCAACTTACACTTCATTTATTTTTACTGTTTTTTTTTTTTTTTAATCTTTGTCTATCCCAGAAAACATTTGAGCATTTATTACTAGCCAGGTACAGTCACAAAGTTAACGAGAAGACCCTTTCACATCCCACTGTAGCCCACATATACGTACATTTATTATGTGTCAATTAAAGACAGAATTTTTAAAAAAGACTCATTATTCTCAAAGAGCTTAGTAAGGAGGAGACATTGTTAAATATAAAATTTTAACACAAAGTGATAAAACGCTACAATGAATATGGTACCACAGGAGCAGTTGGTCTAATCCTGGGGAAGAGGCATTTGTGGTGTTAGAAAGACCTGAATTGGTGGGGGGGGCACCTGTGGCTCAGTGAGTAGGGCACCAGTCCCATAAACTGAGGGTGGAGGGTTCTAACCTGGCTCCAGCCAAACTGCAACCAAAAAAATAGCTGGGCATTGTGGCGGGCGCCTGTAGTCCCAGCTACTCAGGAGGCTGAGATAAGAGAATCACCTAAGCCCAACAGCTGGAGGTTGCTGTGAGCCGTGACGCCACAGCACTGTACTGAGGGTGACAAAATGCGACTCTGTCTCTAAAAAAAAAGACAGACCTGAATGGAGGATGCATCGGGATCAGTCAGGTAACACAATGCAGGGAACTGGGAAAGTGTGCCAGGCAGTGTGTGTACAAGCAGGCTTAATGAGTAATCAATAATACTTATACCACAAGAATGTAATATCCATTCAATTTTAATTATGTTATCATTTATTATTTTACAATATATTTCAAAAAGTGCTGTTACAGTTTTGCCTTAACTTCTCTATATGACCTGGAATAAAAGACACCTAAGACACACAAATGTCAAGCTGTAATACCCACTGGTACTGAACCATTACTGCCGAAGGGACATAGTTTTCTAAACAAGCAGATGTGTGGGGAGGTAAAATAAATACACTCTTGTTAGAACAGAACAGTAACCTTTGCTTTAATGGCTATGGAAAGGAGGTGGTTTTTTCTTTCTTCAACACTCTGGCTCTGGCAGCAAGTTGTATAGTATTATGCATTTAGAGCAATACGAGCTCTGAAAGCTTCTATTTTCAGTTTGTGCGTGTCACCTGAACCTGAGACTAAACACAGGGAATATCACCCCAATATCCTCAATAACTCTCCCTCCAGAAGGTCACAGCGTTGGTGAACTCAAGACTTACTGATGATGATAAATTTATAATTACTTTTTTTCTAATGACAGTGGACACTTACAATTTTCTCTAAAAAGAGTTGATGAAAGTACAAGGAAAACCTTCAGGATCCAATTTTCACTTCACATTCTCCTAGTAGTAAAATAGCAACTCTACATGTTGGTGACAAAGGAATTTCAGTTTTTCCTATTAGTTTTTAGTTATATTAACATTAAAATGTATCTGGATTTAGCTGAATTTCTAAAACGAAAATTTTAGTTATCAAATATTTCAGAAATTGAATCAAGCATTACATACATTACCTACCAAAAAATATATATATGTAAATATATTTATTTACTCTTACCTTCACTGAAGTTCTTTTTTTCTGATTGGACGTGAGAAACAAGATTAAGTGACCAATGCTGGCTTTATTTCTTTATAAGCAATAATGTGGGTCTTTTTTCATTCAATACAACTGCAGCATTTTAATAATAAATTCATAAAAGATAATACAAAGAAACATCTACTGAATAGACTTCTGCCAAACAATTCATGTTTTAAAATTAGACTCCCCAAAGTGGCACTATGGCATTACAGGCATTCAATTTTTTTCTTTTTTCAAGTCTGTCAGTTTTTTACTACAATTATTTTTTTCTAGAAGAAAATAGTATGTAATCATAAAGTAAGGCCTAGAGACCATTGACAGTTGCTCGCAATATTGTGGTGGAATCAACTCTC
This sequence comes from Arctocebus calabarensis, assembly GCA_963573935.1. Classification (NCBI taxonomy): domain Eukaryota; kingdom Metazoa; phylum Chordata; class Mammalia; order Primates; family Lorisidae; genus Arctocebus; species Arctocebus calabarensis. The sequence goes on along the minus strand of CAUYON010084094.1, from coordinate 2,133 downwards.
CAGAGCTGATATAAACCAAAGTCAAGGTAGCGAAATAGAACCACATTTGGTCACATTCAAATACTCTCCAAAATCCTTCTCGAATGATTTTGTGTTAATCTTACTAAAATTGTAACAGTCAAGACTGCTAAGTTTTTGTAAAGTTGTATTTTTAGGGGACTACTATGTTCAAATGAATATATTTTAATTTGCAATATGTCATTAGTAATATCCTTTTGATAAACATGGTTGGCAAAATAAAAAAAGGCACAAAAGAGGGGTAATGAGCAATGTTTTCAGCTTTCAGTGAAGAGTTACAAAGCTCGCATCTTTCATGAAGAAAAGCAGAGAAAAATGTTCAGTAATCCATGCACAATTTGAGCTACCAAAAAAACTCTTCAGATAGGTCCTGAGGCTTGAGGAGAAAAGTTTTCCTAATCACGTGCTTCATGTAAAATAAAATGTAAAGCTGCACATACATGTTTGGTTTTAACACTGGACCCATCTTTAAAAAGTGAGGCAATTAAATGAAGGAAAACAAAACCAAAATACCTTCATAAACAAAGCAATTCTACCCGTAGCCTCTGTCTTTTTTACCACTCAGTGGGGGGTAAAATGTCCAATAAGATGTAAAATGCAGCATACGCAATCATGTAATCTAAAAACTTTTCATGATAACTTATTGCAAATTGCACTTGACAGTTCACCACAACAATGGAAAGCTGGCCCCTTGTTGGTTCACAGTCCTCGAGCCCCATATTGAAGTCACCAGTAGAACGATCTGGATAAAAAGTTTGCAGCTGTGCTCAGCCAGCTAGCCCCACCCTCTGGGTGTGAGCCCACACGGGACACTGCTTTGTCCTGCTCTTTTGAGGGACTCTCATCCTCAGGCAGGTAGTCAGGCAGCTCTGTGTTCTGTTCTACTTCCACAGGAGTATCTTGGAATGGGACCAACATCTGATACAGAGAACAAGTTAAGCATTATTACAAAATCAACTTAATGTGATACATAATATGTCATAAGTTAAAGGTCAACTTTACTCCTCATTCTAATTGCATTTCTTCCCAGGGGCTCTATTCCCTTGAAAATTTGCCTCTTACATGACAGTATAAGCACAGAGAAGAAGTAGAGCACAAATGAGAACTCTGAAGTTAATCTGCTAAGGCCCTAGGAGCAAATGGACACTCTGTCAATGTAAAGATAACTAAAACCAAGTGTCCGGCCACTGCAGGTCATGAAATTTTCCTTCTGTGGGGACCCAAACAAGCTCAAGGTGTACAGATTTATTTTCCCTACCACAAAACTAGTGGGATGAGTAGCAATAGGCAAGAATTTTCACCTGAATCACTTGCTGAATGGTTACTTGTAATTATTTTCTATACTGGAAAGACTTGTTAAATCGTCTATAGTCGGCTCAGCACCTGTGGCTCAACAGGTACACCTGAGCTGGCGGGTTCGAATCCAGCCCTGACCCCAAACAATGATGGCTACAACCAAAAAATGGCCAGACGTTGTGGCAGGCGCCTGTAGTCCCAGCTACGTGGGAGGTGGCGGCAAGAGATGCGCTTGAGCCCAGGAATTGGAGATTGCTGTGAGCTGTAATGCCACGGCACTCTATCCAAGGTGACAGCTTGAGGCTCTGTCTCAAAAAAAAAAAAAGTCTCTATAGTTGACCACCTCCCTACACTGACCACCCCCTTAAGTTGACCTAATTTTCATAGACTGGACATGCACCACAATTACGTATCAAGACCGTAGGACTAGCGCCTTATGTTGACCACCTCCATATGTTGACCATTTTGTTAACAGTGCTTTGGGTGGTCGACTTACAGAGGTTGCACTGTATTTAAAAATAAACATAATGAAAACATGTATCATTTATTTTCACATAAAAACTATAAGATATCTGTCCTGAAAGAACAATTTTATTCCAAAGAGCAAACTCTGAAATCCACAAAAGATCTTACCATATTTCTAAAACGGTTTACCATTAACCAAGAAACACCACATTCTTTTTTTTTTTGAGACAGAGCCTCAAGCTGTCACCCTGGATAGAGTGCTGTGGCATCACAGCTCACAGCAACCTCCAATTCCTGGGCTCAAGTGAGTCTCCTGCCTCCGCCTCCCAAGTAGCTGGGACTACAGGCGCCCGC
>CAUYON010084092.1:0-10285 GCA_963573935.1 Arctocebus calabarensis | reverse complement strand
AGTCTCTTGCCTCCGCCTCCCAAGTAGCTGGGACTACAGGCGCCCGCCACAACGCCCGGCCATTTTTTGGTTGCAGCCGTCATTGTTGTTTGGCGGGCCCTGGGGCTGGATTCGAACCCGCCAGCTCAGGTGTACGTGGCTGGTGCCTTAGTCCGCTGAGCCACAGGCGCCGAGCCTTGGTTTGGGTTTTTAAAAGAGCTCCATGAAGTAGTTGTTTGTATGAAATTCTCCATTATGTTTTTCTTGTTTTAGTATATGAATTTGTGTTTCTTACTGATCATATTTTAGAGTATTATCCATTTTTGCAAATGGGATCTAAAATTACCTTTCCTTACATGTAGCTACAGCAGTCTTCATATGTGTCCATAGCAAGCAACTCTAATTTCACTGGAACATCTGGTATCCAGACTCAGGCAAGGCTTCCCTTCAACGGGTGAGTATTTTGAAAATATGTAAATTAAGTTTGTTGAATCAACTTAAATTATGTATTCATTAAATATATATATTCCAAAATACAAAATACATTCTATTTAATTTTTTTCTCATTAAAACCATATGTGCATGCCTCTGAAGTACTTTTTATTTTGAAATATTTCAAACAGAAAAGTTACAGAAATAGTCAAAGAGCTCCCAAATACCTTTTACTCAGATTCACCAATTTTGCCACATTTGTTATTCTCTTTCTTTCTCAATGTTTTTTAAATGATGTTCACTATTTTTAAATTGTTATGATAGGTATTCTTTTGTTGTTGTTTGTTAATCTACTGATTGTTGCCTTTGCAATATCAGAGCAGCTTAGAAGTAGCGCGTAAATAATTACCTGGAAACAGTCCATATGTATGCATCCCTTTCTCCTCACTGCCTTTTACAGTTGAATCCCAAGAGTTTTGAGGAAATTTCAGCTTTGGTTTTCTCAGAAGGAAGAGTATTTATGGAGTGTTCTTTAGTAGCTATTGATAACTTCTTTTTTAAAAAAATTATTTCATACTTTGGCTCTCTACCTTTCTTGTTACAACTTGCCTTTGTATATGTGCTGCCGAAGCGAGCGCTACAACTTGCCTTTGAACTTAATGTAAATAGAACAACAAAGCAGAGTTTTATTAAGGATGGATACATTTGTTAAAGCTTTATTTTCAGAGGAATTTATAGGTTGGAGAATTCTAATTTTAAATTGTTACTGTTAATTGATTAAGATATATATCTTTATTTTGTACCTGTATAGTATAATCCCATCAGAGTCTGCCAGTCGACCCAGAAAGCCCTGTAATTGTACAAAATCGCTGTGTTTGAAATTGTAAGTGTTTTTGCTATTGTTTGCTCATTTGATATAACTAGAACTGCTCTTAAACATAAAGGAAGTAACTAAAAATTCTTAACAGACGTGGCTCGGCGCCTATAGCTCAGGTGGCTAGGGTACCAGCCACATACACTGGAGCTGGCGGGTTCGAATCTGGTCTGGACCTGCCAAACAATGACAACTACAACCAAAAAATATCCGGGCATTGTGGTGGGCACCTGTAATCCTACCTACTTGGGAGGCTGAGGCAAGAGACTCGCTTATGCCCAAGAGTTTGAGGTTGCTGTGAGCTGTGACGCCACAGCACTCTACCGAGGATGACAGAATGAGAGTCTCAAAAAAAAAAATTCTTAACAGACCAATTTCATAAGCCTAAGTAATATAAATGAACATACAAGTGAATGCCTTTATATGGTAGTATAAAAATATTCTTTTATTTATTCAGAAAGAAATAATTTTAGTCTTTACTATACATGAGTCCCTGGAGTAGGGGGTATGGACATAGCAGCATGAGACAGATGTGGTTTCTGCCCTTAATAAGTTTGGTCTTACTTGCAACCCTCCTGTTTGGTATCCTAAGTGAGATGATACTTGGAGAAGTTTTAAATGTCATCAGATGATTAATTTGCTTATTATCATTAAGTGAAAAGATTTGAAATGAAATAGTTAAAATGAAAAACATTGGTCTTGGGCGGTGCCCATAGCTCAGTGGATAGGGTGGTAGCCACATATACTCAGGTTGATGGGTTCGACCCCAGCCTGGGCAAGCTAAACAACGACAACTGCAACAACAACAAAATAGTCAGGCATTGTGGGCGCCTATAGTCCCAGCTACTTGGGAGGCTGAGGCAAGAGAATTGCTTAAGCTCAAGAGTTTGAGGTTGCTGTGAGCTGTGACATCACAGCGCTCTATCAGGGGTGACAAAGTGAGACTCTGTCTCCAAAAAAGAAAAAAGGAAAACATTGGTCTTACTGGGGCTTAGAATCTACTGTTAGCTCAAGTGCATAGGTCCTACTGTTAGAATATAGTCAGTCTTTTTCCTTTTTCAGGAGTTTTGACATCACTTATTTTGGGCGTGGTGGCTCACGCCTATAATCCTAGCACTCTGGAAGGCCGAGGTGGGTGGATTGCCTGAGCTCACAGATTCAAGACCAGCCTGCGCTAGAGTGAGACCCCATCTCTAAACATAGCTGGTGTTGTGGCGAGTGCCTTTAGTCCCAGCTACTCAGGAGGCTGAGGCAAGAGAATCGCTTGAGCCCAAGAGTTTGAGGTTGTTGTGAGCTGTAATGCCATGGCACTCTATCAAGGGCGACAAAGTGAGACTGTGTCTCAAAAAAAAAAAAATAAAATAAAATCACATAGTTCTTGTGTTGGCAGCTGTTGTTAGTTGCACTGAGTTCTTAGGCCAAAATTCTAGGACTTAGTGAGTTGAATTTTGAGCCTTAGTATGTAGTTGACAATATACGTTGTTAAGTCTATAACTAAGTCGCTCTAAGTACATATCTAAAAGGTTTTACCACATATGTAGTGCACATACAATATAATTTCATACATAGTCAGATAATTAACAGTTTTATTTAAAGATGACTTTTTGCCTTGTACTGACTTTTATCTTCCAGATATTGTGATTGCTTTGCAAATGGTGAATTTTGTAACAACTGCAATTGTACTAATTGTTACAACAATTTGGAACATGAAAATGAAAGGCAAAAAGCAATAAAGGTGATTATTTTTTATTTCATTTAACTGACATAAATCTCATTTCACCTGTTTTTGAATAATTCAATTATCTTACAATGAAAAAATATTAATTCCCTTTACACTGTTAATATTTTAATCTACAGTGATTAATTTTAATTGATATTTGATCTATGCTGATAGGCATGCCTTGACAGAAATCCAGAAGCCTTCAAGCCTAAGATAGGGAAGGGAAAGGAGGGAGAATCAGATCGACGTCATAGCAAAGGATGTAATTGCAAACGATCAGGCTGTCTTAAAAACTACTGTGAATGCTATGAGGTGAGTTGCTGGCTTGGGAAAATAATCTAACCATGTTTTGAAAATGGTTTTATAAATGACATACCACAAAAATTTACTTGAAAACTACTGTTGCTCTTTGAAAATGTTCACATCATGTCCATTTGCATTTTCATTATGTCATCATCTCACTCTGCTACCTGTTTTTATTTATGGGCCATTCATCTTCTCTGGAGAATGTAGTTGAAACTCCACTTTGACAAATGCCTTCTAAACCATCCCCTTCTTACTTCAGATAAGGTACATATAGTTTTTTTTTTTTGAGACAGAGCCTCAAGCTCTCACCCTGGATAGAGTGCTGGGGCATCATAGCTCACAGCAACCTCCAATTCCTGGGCTCAAGCGAGTCTCCTGCCTCCGCCTTCCAAGTAGCTGGGACTACAGGCGCCCACCACAACGCCCAGCCATTTTTTTTTTTTTCCGGTTGCAGCCGTCATTGTTGTTTGGCGGGCCTGGACTGGATTTGAACCCACCAGCCCAGGTTTACGTGGCTGGCGCCTTAGCCCATTGAGCCACAGGCGCCGAGCCCATATAGTTTATTTTTAAAGCTTAAATGCAATAATCTAGTGACAGTTGAAATTAACACCAGGTTATTATCACTGGTTCCTTGGCATGCCTGAAACTCTTCATTGATGATGATGGTCTTTTGGATATTCCTACAGTTGGCTGCTCCAGTATATGTTCATTCTTTCACATTTTAATCTCAACACTTTTTTTTTAGTTTTGGCAGAGAGCCTAGCCTTGCACTTGCTGAGTAACATCACCCAGAGTTGCACTCTTGGTAGGGATTACCTTGCTACAGGAGCCTGTCCTGTAGTTCAGGGGCCTCACACATACAAAATAGGTCATATTAAAGTCTGCGTTCTGTATTCTCTGAGTAATGAATTCTTTCCTAATTTACTTATTTAAACGTTCAAATACTCCTCTCAAGACATAAGTATAGTAGAGTAACATCTTGTTAGTTCTATAGTTAATATGCATAAAGTCATTTTTATATTTATTCATTCATTCATTCGAATAAACGCATTTGCCTTGGATAGAGTGCCATGTTGTCATAGCTCACAGCAACCTCAAACTCTTGGGCTTAAAAGATCCTCTTGCCTCTCAGCCTTCCAAGCAGCTGGGACTACAGGTACCTCCTACAATGCATGGCTACAAAATTATTTTTAAAAGTATCTTATAGGGCCGGGCATAGTGGCTCATACCTGTAATCCTAGCACTTTGAGAGGCCAAGGCAGATGGGTTGCCTGAGCTTAGGGGTTTGAGACAAGCCTGAGCAAGAGCAAGACCCCATCTCTAAAAATAGCCAGGTGTTGTTGTGGGTGTTGTTGTAGTCCCTGTTACCTGGGAGGCTGCGGCAAGAGAATCTCTTGAGCCCAAGAGTTTGGGTTGCTGTGAGCTATGATGCCAGAGCACTCTACCAAGGTGACAAAGTGAGGCTGTGTCTTAAAAAAATAAAATAAGGCTGCACCTGGGCTCAGTGAGTAGGGCACCGGCCCTACAAACTGAGGGTGGTGGGTTCAAACCCAGCCCCAGCCAAACTATAACAAAAAATAGCTGGGTATTGTGGTGGGTGCCTATAGTCCCAGCTACTTGGTGGGCTAAGGCAAGATAATTACCTAAGCACAAAAGCTGGAGGTTGCTGTGAGCTATGATGCCATAGTACTCTACTGAGGGCGACGAAGTGAGACTCTGTCTCAAAAAATAAATAAATAAAATAAAATAAATACAAGTGTTTTACATAACATCTCAAAATCCAACAAGCCAGTTTTTCATCTAGTGACTTTTCTTCTATCTGAATACCTAATGAAATAGTTGGCTTGTGTTAGTAAACAAAAGTTGTTATGAATATGTTAAAATTAACATGAAATTTTTTCTGATAAACTATTAAGCCAAGTATACAAAAAGAAGAAGGACCCAGCTTTATATTTTATTTAATATAAAGCTGGATCAGAAGGGCATAGCTGCCCTTTCCTGTACATGGCATTGAATGATGAATCATTATTTGCTAGGCATATAGAATTCAAACATACATGAACTAATCATTTAACTGAACTGATTAACAAATCTATAAATGAACAGAAATAGAAATAGACTGGTTGGACTGTGTTAGAAAAGAAAACCCCACCCTATCTTTCCTAATGAAGTTTTGTCAGGACAGACATAGTGTCTAATAACTAAGTTTTGTCATTCTAAAAAGTCATGTACTGGGGGTGGCGCCTGTGGCTCAAATAAGTAGGGCGCTGGCCCCACATACCTAATGAAATAGTTGGTTTGTGTTAGTAAACAAAAGTTGCTATGAAACCCCGGCCAAAAACCGCCAAAAAAAAAAAAAAAAAGTCATGTACTGGCTGGGCACAGTGGCTCACTTGAGAGGCCAAGATGGGTGGATTGCCTGAGCTCATAGGTTTGAGACCAGCTGGAGGCAGAGCAAGACCTCATCTCTAAAAATAGTTGGGCGCTGTGGCAGGTGCTTGTAGTCCCAGCTACTTGGGAGGCTGAGGCAAGAGAATCGCCCAGGAGTTTTGAGGTTGGTGTGAGCTATGATGCCACATTGACACACTGTCTCCACAAAAAAAAAAAAAGTAATGTACCAAAAATTGGAAAACCTGAAATACACTAAACTATGACTAGTAGTGGCTAATTGGCTATGAATAAGCTATAATGTTGTGATGCCATTTGTGTTACACTAATTGAATTTGTGTTCAGTTATTCTTTTGACACTTTGCTCTTCAGTTGAATGGGCTTTTTACTACAGTTGGTTTGTGCCTGGACAACACATTCATGTTCTTTTCACAGGCCTCGGAGTTGTTGATTGGATATGTGGCTGTCCCCATTATTTATAGGGGTGTGTCTTTTCTTGTAACTTTTTTCTCCTCCCCATGTCTTTTCCCTTTCCCTCTATGCCTTATCATTGTAATTTCTGCCCCATGAGCTCCTGTTAGATATTATTATTATAGTATCTTTCCTATGGTTCATAAAACGTAACCTAAATTACCATTATTGGTATGTGTCACCTACCCCAAGGTCAGGGATTTTATCCCTTTATCGCTAGATGCTTATTAAAGGTTACTTTAGGCTCGGCGCCTGTGGCGCAACGGGCTAGGGTGCCAGCCATGTACACCTGAGCTGGTGGGTTCGAATCCAGCCCGGGGCCCGCCAAACAAGGAAAACAGCTGCAACCAAAAAATGGTCGGGCATTGTGGTGGGCGCCTGTAGTCCCAGCTACTTGGGAGGTGGAGGCAAGAGACTCGCTTGAGCCCAGGAATTGGAGGTTGCTGTGAGCTGTGATGCCTTGGCACTCTATCCAGGGGTGACAGCTTGAGGCTCTGTCTCAAAAAAAAAGGTTACTTTAGTTAGATTGTCTAGTGAACCCAAGTGTATATTCATTTATTCTTTTGGTAAGTGGAATTTATTGGTGCATTATAAGAATACTTATACTGTGGTCCATTTCTCTTGCTAGGTGGTACAGAGAGAAAGGACAGTATTAATAGTTTTGTTTATTTATATTGACATGGAGTTACTGAAGAAAATGCAGCTAAAAAAAAATACTCCAATTCGGGCGGCACCTGTGGCTCATCGAGTAGGGTGCCAGCTCCATATACCAAAGGTGGCAGGTTCAAACCTGGCCTCGGCAGAACTGGAAAACAGAAACATAGCCGGGTGTTGTGGCAGGCACCTGTAATCCCAGCTACTCAGGAGGCTGAGGCAAGACAATTGCCTAAGCCCAGGAGTTGGAAGTTGCTGTGAGCTGTGTGATACCATGGCACTCTTTGGAGGGTGATAAAGTGAGACTCTGTCTCTATAAAAAAAAATATATATATATATATACTCCAATTCACTAGGAGTCAGGGAACTGTAAAGAACACTGAGATCTCATATTAAGTCCCCCCCCCCCGCGTCAGATTAGAAAATATTAAAAAGAGTTATAACATCCACATTGTAGAAATGTGGGAAAGTCTTTGTTTACTATATCCTGATGAGATGTTATAGCCTTTTGAAAAAGCAGTCTGGTCACATCGCATAGAACATATACCCTTTAACCAGTGGGGAACCGATTCTGGAAATCCAGCTCAGAAATAAAAGCATAATGTAGACAAAAAATCTTTCTGTGTATATTTGGGCTACCCAAGAACTGGAAACAAATGGCTATCAATTGGGTAATGAATGCCCAATAAAATGTGGAGCATCTTACCCGGGATGAATACCCTGCCATTCAACAGGATGAATTGAGGCTATTCCAGATGACTTGGGAAGGATTCTGTGAGTCATTGTGTAAGAAAAGTAGGTATATGATTTTGTAAGACAAACTACAAAATGAAGGAGAATTCTGTATTTGTTAGTATATAAAGTTTATGGGGTTTTTTTGAGACAGTCTCAAGCTGTCGTTCTGGGTAGAATGTTGTGGAGTCATAATTCACAGAAACCTCCAACTCAGGCTCAAGTGATCATCTTGCCTCAGTTTTTGTATTTTTAGTAAAGACACTTTTGCTTAGGCTGGTCTTGAACTCGTGAGCTCAAGCAGTCCACTCGCCTCAGCCTACCTGAGTGCTGGGATTACAGGCATGAGCCACTGAGCCTGGCCTAAAGTATATGATTTTATATATCTTACTTATTTATACATGAAAGGACATAATTTAAGGGTTTGAGGAATCTGAAGAGAGAGTTCAGAGAGGGAGATATTTCATAATAATAGCATCTGTGAAATAAATCCCTTTATTTTATTTTATTTATTTTTTTTATTTTTTGAGACAGAACCTCAAGCTGTCACCTTGGATAGAGTGCTATTGCATCACAGCTCACAGCAACCTCCAACTCCTGGGCTCAAGCAATTCTCCTGCCTCCACCTCCCAAGTAGCTGAGACTACAGGTTCCCACCACCACGCTTGGCCATTTTTTGGTTGCAGCCGTCATTGTTGTTTGGCGGCCCGGGCTGGATTCAAACCCACCAGCTTAGGTGTATGTGGCTGGCCCCTTAGCCCATTGATCCACAGGCACCGAGCCTGTGAAATCCCTTTAAAAGTGAAATTGTGTGTATGTGTCATAGATGGGAAGTCACCAACATCTTGATGGTGATTTGATTTGAGGTGGTTGGATTCTGACTGACCCTTGTAAAACTATATTTGAATGTATCATTCATATTCTTTATGAATACACATTTTCATATCTGGAGGAAAGTCTATATGTATAACAGGGGAAAGTGACATGGATGAACTCAGCTGATGACCTGGTCCATCCACATGCATAGTTAGTCCATTTAGTGTTTGTCAGGGAGAGATGCTTCCATCTAATCTTAATGTCACTTGAGCAGGTAATACTATTATCTATTGATTTGATGATTTTTGGTTTTGATTTGGAAACTTTTGTACACCTTCTAGGCAAAAATAATGTGTTCCTCAATATGCAAATGTATTGGCTGTAAGAATTTTGAAGAAAGCCCAGAAAGAAAGACCTTGATGCACTTGGCAGATGCAGCTGAAGTAAGGGTGCAGCAGCAAACCGCAGCAAAGACCAAGTTATCTTCTCAGATTTCGGACTTGCTTACTAGGCCAACACCTACTTTGAATAGTGGAGGAGGAAAGTAAGTCAATTTGTTTACCTCTCGCAGTATTTCTCTGATATGCTCAGATATTTTTGGTAAAATTTCTTTTGGGTAGACAAACTTAAATTCTTTATCTTGGTTGTTACAAACCTGATTTTTGCCTTTTCTTTCTATCTTTAGTTATTTGCTATAAAGGAATTTAATGGTAAAAGAAAAACCACTATGCAGATATACTGTGCAATTCTAAAATGCTTAGAAATGCTTTAATTCACTGTGCTTAATTTAATTGGATTTCTTCCTATTAAAATGAAATAATTATGTAATCTGAGAACTCCCTAAGAAAACCAATTTGTTTTTTTTTTTGAGACAGAGTCTCAAGTTGTCAACCTGGGTAGTGCCATGGCATCATAGCTCACAGCAACCTCTAACTGGGGCTCAAGCAATCCTCTTGCCTCAGTTTTTCTATTTTTAGTAGAGACAGGTCTCAAACCTCTAAGCTCAAGTAATCCACTGGCTTCGGCCTCCCAGAGTGAGAAAACCAAATCTTTTATGCACCTCACTGATACTGTGATTTATTTATTTTTTTTCATTTTCTTACCTTCTTTCTCTTGCCTTTTCTGATTACATGGAGCACTTTTCTCGTTCTAATGGACCACCCATCACACTATAATATTGTATTTTAGCTGTCTCTTTCACTAGACCGCTGAACTCTGGAATAGAAAAGCTTGACCTTTAAAGTTGGTCAGACTTGAGTTGAAATACTGTCAGTGCTATTTAGTAGTTTATGAATCAGACAAGTACTTCCTCTCTCTAAGCCATTCTTATCCTTAAAATAGCCCTTCCTAGGTGGCTGTGAAAAATAAAACATTTTTATCCCCAGCATTTGTCAGGACCTGATGTAACTTAGTCTGCAGTTTGAACTTTGGATTTATATTAGAAAGTTTATTAGAGGTTAATTTGAGGAATTATTAAATGGAATGAGCCTCACAAATGGTATATTACTTAAAACACCTAAGTTGAAGTAAGATCCATTACTTACAAAAGCAAGGCTTTTTTTTTTTTTTTTAATTGCAGTTTTTGACTGGGGCTGGGTTTGAACCCACCACCTCCAGTATATGGAGCCAGCGCCCTACTCCTTTGAGCCACAGGCACCACCCCCAGCAAGGCTTTTTTGTACAAAATATTTCAGACAGGCTCGGCACCTGTGGCTCAACGGGCTAAGGCGCCAGCCACATACACCTGAGTTGGTGGGTTCGAATCCAGCCCAGGTCCGCTGAACAACAATGACGGCTGCAACCAAAAAATGGCCGGGCGTTGTGGTGGGCGCCTGTAGTCCCAGCTACTTGGGAGATGGAGGCAGGAGACTCGCTTGAGCCCAGGAATTGGAGGTTGCTGTGAGCTGTGATGC
>CAUYON010084088.1:0-16763 GCA_963573935.1 Arctocebus calabarensis | reverse complement strand
CCTGTAGTCCCAGCTACTTGGGAGGCAGAGGCAGGAGACTCGCTTGAGCCCAGGAATTGGAGGTTGCTGTGAGCTGTGATGCTACGGCACTCTCTCCAGGGTGACAGCTTGAGGCTCTGTCTCAAAAAAAAAAAAGAATTGGTCATGGCCATGTTCCTTTTTTATGCATACCATAAGTGTTCAAACATCTTTTTTAAATGACTAGATTTTTCTATACAGCTGTCATGTGGATTCTTCATTGATTATATTATTAAAATGTAGTCTGTTAGCTGTGATATGAGCTTAATAAGCCTTATTTATGGGATACAGAATATGAGGGTACATTCTAATGATGGTTTACGTCATTCATGATTATTAAATTTTCATTAACAAACAGGTCAGGACTGGGCATGGTGGCTTATGCCTGTAATCCTAGCATTCTGGGAGGCCAAAGAGGGAGGATCCATCCCTTGAGCTCAGGAGTTCAGGAGTAGCCTGAGGGAGAATGAGACCTCCATCTCGACTAAAAATAGAAAAAAAATTAGCTGTGCATTATGGTGGGCACTTGTAGTCTGAGCTACTCAGGAGGCTGAGGTAGGAGGAACACTTGAACCTAGGAGTTTGAGGTTGCATTAAGCTAGGTTGATGCCACAGCACTCAAGATTGTTTCAAAGAAAAAAAAAAGAAGAAGAAAGAAAGAAATGGCTCAGTGTGAAGATTCGGAACCACACGCATCTAAACATTGCACAGGCCTTGGCTTCACAGTCATTTCAGGAGAGTTCTGGGGTTCATGGGTAGTACTTGCCTCTAAAATTTGGAGATACTACATTTTTTTTTCTAGACAGAGCCTCAAGCTGTCACCCTGGATAGAGTGCCGTGGCATCACAGCTCACAGCAACCTCCAATTCCTGGGCTCAAGCCAGTCTCCTGCCTCCATCTCCCAAATAGCTGGGACTACAGGCGCCCGCCACAACGCCTGGCCATTTTTTGGTTGCAGCCGTCATTGTTGTTTGGTGGGCCCAAGCTGGATTCGAACCCGCCAGCTCAGGTGTACATGGCTGGTGCCTTAGCCTGTTGAGCCATAGGCGCTGAGCCAATACTACATATTTTTATTGGGCATGGTCCATGTTCAGTCTAATATTCCTCTTCAAATTGAGTTGCACTGACAGGGCAGATGCTGATAATACAGATACTTCTTTAGGTTTATAATGTGAAAGAATGCAAAGAAAATTTAGATATGTTTGTCCTCATTAAAATCCACGAATCTCTTCTGAAATTGTGACAGTGTCCACCAACCAGAATAGCAGTTATTCCAAATGAATGTTTCAAGTGGGGTCCTAGAAGTTTAGCATTGGGGAATAAGTGGCAGCCTGGCTCAGCCTGAAAGTCCAGTTTGTGTCTGGATAGCTGCTCCTCTGTGTATAAACCAGTAATGCTCTTGCATCTTCCCTATAGCCTCAGATACCTTGGTATGTACCACACACTGCCATATCTTCTTCCAAATACCCTACAAGTTCTAGTAAAGAGTATGACTTCTGTGAGAAATTCACAATTACATATGAAGGTACCTGGTATATGTAACAAGTATATGTACCTGGTATGATCAGATACCTTGTTACACTGGTAAGAAAAATACAACTTAGAAAACCAATTTGGGCTTTTCTGAGCCTTTAAATTACAAAAAGTCCTTGATCTGAAGAAGGTCGGTAAATCTACTCAGCAATAACCTAACCATTGACCACCTGAAATCAACAAAATGTCCACACACTGCCACATCTTCTTCCAAATACTCTACAAGTTCTAGTAAAGAGTATGACTTCTGTGAGAAATTCACAATAACATATGAAACAATGATAATGAACAATAGACATTTAAATAGCCAATGATTAGAGGTCAAGTTCTAATTTAAATAACACATTATAACAATAATAATCATAATAAGGATGGTGAAGAAGATCATGATACTGGAATGCTGCAAGCTATCCACAGAATATATTTTGAATGAATTTGAAGGGTTTTTGGTGCTCAAGGAAAGTAACAGTTATTGGCAATAAATGTAATATGAAAATGACCTCAAATTACTTAAGATAAATTACACTAAAGCAGTGTTCTTGGGCCCTCCTAATTCCGAGATGTATTTTCATTGTTACAAGGGGTCGCAACCCACAGGTTGAGAACCGCTGCACTAAAGAGAAGCCCTAATTCCTTGTCTTCTTGAGCATATTTCTAAACTGTATTTCCCAGCTCTCTTGTATCCAGGTAGGCAAGTCACTAGTACTTGCTAAGAAAGAATGTGGACAAAAGTGATACAGCCCATTTCCAACCTTGACCCTGGCAAGATTCTCCATATTCTCTCTTCTTTCATATGTTGGCAAAGGATACTAAGACTCTGGGAGACAGCAGAGCCACACAGTGGGACAGGCCTGGGTCCCTGAATGACTGTGTGGCTAAGATCTCGGAGTGTGAGGTGAGCAAGAAATAAACTTATTCTGTTAAGCCACTTAAATCTTAGGATCACATGTTACAATAGTTAGTCGGCCCTGATTAATACATATACTGAATAAAAAAGCCAAACTTACTACAAAAATCTGATGATTAATTTGATTTGACCAAATTTAGGGAAAGAGGCAACTGTTAGATACCTATGACTGCATTTAGCATGAAGCCACAACATCACACAAGAAACACTTTTAGCTTAGCTTTTCCCAAGCTGGTCCTGATCAAAAACAGAACATGACAGGATTGTGAACAAATTCTGTGCCCCTATTAGTTTGAGAAATGCTGTTAAGCATGTTTCTTTGTTTCAGGTCATCTCAGAGCTATCAATATACTAATGTTCATTGTGCATCTGTATAAAGAAACTAAAGAGGTAGTAAAAAAAAAAAAAGAAACTAAAGAAGGGCGGCGCCTGTGGCTCAAAGAAGTAGGGCGCTGGCCCCATATACCAGCGGTGGTGGGTTCAAACCCAGCCCTGGCCAAAAACTGCAAAAAAAAAAAAAAAAAAAAGAAACTAAAGAATGTAGCATTTCCAAATTTATTTAGTTAATAAATAATTTAAACAACAAATTTAGGATCTGCTTCTCCCTCTTACCATGGTAACACCCATCACTACTTTCTAGAGCAATATTCTGTAAATATATTCTAAATGGGAAATTTTGTAATTTTGTTTTCGCTTCACTTACATCATGTGGTGAATTACTCAGCACCAAACAGTTCTAGGTATCCCAAAGCAAATATTGGTCTCTTAATAAGGGAAAGATTTTCTTGCAAAAACATAAATATACACTAATACCATCAGAACCACCCAAGAGTTTTCTCTGCTGAAGTGAACCAAATTCTTTAAGAAAAAATGTATTTTAGGTGGCACCCGTAGCTCAGTTAGTAGGGCACCGGCCACATACACTGAGGCTGGCTGGTTTGAACCCGGCCCAGGGCCAGCTAAACCAAATGACAACTGCAACAAGAACAAAAAAATAGCCTGGCGTTGTGGCAGGCGCCTGTAGTCCCAGCTACTTGGGAGGCTGAGACAAGAGAGTTGCTTAAGCCCAAGAGTTTGAGGTCACTGTGAGCTGTGAGGCCATAGCATTCTACCCAGGGCGACAGCTTGAGACTTTGTCTCAAAACACACACACACACACACACACACACACATATTAGGCTCTGTGCTTGTAGCACCGTGAGAGCAACAACGATAGACTTACATCTAGTAGTGTGTGGAGATGCTGATCCTGGAAAACACTGTGTAGAAAATCTAGGTCCTTCTCACTGCAGTCTGTAAGTGCGTGAATCTCTTCCAGGCTGTCCAGCACTTGAGAGACTGCTCCTAAAGGGGACAAACAGAAAAGAAACAGCCAGTACAGAAAGTCAGTGTCAATAGAAACTTTGTAACCTAAACCTTACACTTAAGAACAATGAACATGAAAACTTCGAAGGCTACAGTGTCTTTACTAAAAGACAGATTTAAATTAGTTTCATATCAGTGTTAACGTAACATTGTTATGTTCTTAACAATGTATTTGTGTGCTCTTCATTTTTTCCAAGTGAACTGAAGCTTATCTTATTAAGGAAATTCATCAACTATAAATGAACTACTAGAAGATCTTGGTGCAGTAAATTTCAGGAAGAGAATATGGGTTTCATGACGCCAAGATGTCTCGAAATATAGAAACAAGTTAGGCCTTTTACCCAGGTGTATTCCATCAAGAACAGGTGGTAAAGCCAGCTGTAGATATGAGGGACAAACCTTCAACTGGAAGCTCTTGCTGCTTAAATCAGGCTTCTGAGGATTTATTTATTTATTTATTTATTTATTTATTTATTTATTTATTTATGTTGAGGCAGGGTCTTAAGTTGTCACCCGGGGTACAGTGCCATGGTGTCATAGCTTATAGCAGCCTCCAACTCGGGCTCAACTGATCCTCTTGCCTCAGTTTTTCCATTTTTAGTAGATACGGGGGTCTTGCTTTTGCTCAGGCTGGTCTCAAACTCACGAACTCAATCAATCCACCCACCTTGGCCTCTCAGAGTGCCAGGTTTACAGGTGTGAGATACCATGCCTGGATGCTTCTGAGGATTTTTAAGGCTTTAACTTTAGTTAACAAAAATCCCAGTTTGTTCCTTTCCCCCACCCCCTTTATATACAAAGATAATCAAGGTCATTTTGTTAGGCACCCCCCCTCCCACCTTTTCTGACACAGATACATCCATGCCTGGTTAATTTTTCTATTCTTAGTAGAGACAGGGGGTTGCTTAGCTCAGGCTGATCTTCAATTCCTGACCTCCTCTGAGAGTGCTAGGATTATAAAGGGTGAGCTATCACATTGTTAGGCCTTTCTCATTCAAAAGACAAAGACAAAGGGTAGGTATACTGACTGATACTTCCAAATACCTTATTAAATTTCAAGGCAAAAAAAAAATAAATTTCAAGGCAAATCATTTTGGTAGGGCAAATCAAATGAATTTCAATTTAGTAATTGCATTTACAAAAGTCTCCCTTAAGGAAAAAATAGAAGATTTATGTATAAAGATACCTGGCATACAAAATAGAAAATAAATCTCATGATTAGGACATCTATATAATGGAATATGTGGCCAAATGAAAACTGTTTTTGAAGAATGTTAAAGACATAGGGAAATTTTCATGATATAGAATTCAAGAAAGCAGAATGGAAAACTGTATATTTCCAACTATGATAAAAAAACAAACAAAACATATACAAACTCAGGAGAAAAACAGAATGAAATACCCCAAAAGCAAAACAGAATGAAATACACCAAAAGCAAAAAAGAGTGAAATACACCAAGAATATAGTGGTTATCTTCATTGTCCAATTTATATTTCATTCTGTTCTTGTCCTCATGTTCCAAGTTTTTCTACAATAGCAAAAAATGAAAAGTTGCTATATAAGCTGCTGATTTTTGCAGCACTATTTAGTTATGTTAAAGATTTAGGTATTAAGGCACAATATGTGTGGCAATCCACGTGAAAATTATGATGGCTATTTTTAAAATTTGACTTTTACCCAGTTTCCTTCAATAGTCAAGTAACATCTTGCAAAATCGTAGTACAATAACACAATCTGGGTGTTGATGTTGATACACTCAAGCTATAGAACATTCTATTACCACAAGGATCCCTCATGTTGCCATTTTATAGCCACATTCATTTACTTCCCACCCTTTATCCTCCTAATCCTTGGCAACTACTGGATTGGCAACTACTGGATCCTTGGCAACTACTATAGTCTGTTCTATATTTCTATAATTTTTTCATTTTAAGTATGCTATGGAAATAATATAGTTTGTAACCTTTTGGGATTGGCTTTTTCTACCCAGTGTAATTCTCTGGTGATTCATCCAGATTGTTGCATGTATGAATAGTTTGTTCCTTTTTATTATGGGGTAGGATTCCATGGTAAGGATGTATCACAGTTTGACCATTTATCTGTTGAAGGAACTATGGATAATTATTAATTTTGAATAATTATGCCTCCCAGGTTAGTGGTATTCTTTCACTGAAAACATTAAGTAGATATTAAGTAGGATGAAATAAACACAAGGCAGAAATCAGTCCTCATCTCCCTTCTATTCTTGAAGATGTTATTATGTAATCCACTTCCTTCCACCTGCTCTTCTCAGGATTTTTAATTTGTTCAGAGCAGATAAAAAAAATCTGGAAATTAGTTCAAAGCTAACTTTCTCTTTATACGTTATTGAAACCTTGGAAAGCAATAGATAATGTGAAGAAATTAGTCCCAAATGTCCCACTGAAATCCTGATCCTAGCGTGTTAACAAAAGCAGAATTAAATATGCCAGCTTATCAAATTACTAAAGCCAGTTCTAAATTTCTGAACCTAAGAAACTGCAATAATAAAAATACTATTGGACTGCCTTTTAGTATTAATAGTGTACTAATATCACAGAAACCTAATTAACACATTCATTCAGTTGTCTTAGAGAAATCTTATTTTTTATTGTCCTTATCCCCCATTACTTATGCTAATGTATAATTTATGCAGCAGTTTATTGATAATACAAGATTAAAATAAAACAACGTTGTATCAAGCAAATACTAAGATGGTCAGTATAATGACTGAGAAGCAATTTTGTCCAGATCAGACCAGGGATGCATCATTTGTTAGTCTGTGAACTTCCTTTTTTTTTTTTTTTGGGTAGAGACAGAGTCTTACTTTATTGCCCTTGGTAGAGTGCTGTGGCACCACAAAGCTCATGGCAACCTCCAACTCCTGGGCTTAGGCGATTCTCTTGCCTCAGCCTCCAGAGTAGCTGGGACTACAGGTGCCCACCACAACACCCGGCTATTTTTTTGCAGTTCAGCCGAGGCTGGGTTTGAACACGCCACCTTTGGTATATGGGGCGCCCTACTCGCTGAGCCACAGGCACCGCCCCCCCCCCCTTTTTTTGTGTAGAGACAGTTTCATTTTATCACCCTCGGTAGAGTGCCGTGGCATCGCACAGCTCACAACAACCTCCAGCTCTTGGGCTTAGGTGATTCTCTCTCTCTCTTTTTTTTTTTTTTTTTTTGAGACAGAGCCTCAAGCTGTCACCCTGGATAGAGTGCTGTGGCATCCACAGTTCACAGCAACCTCCAACTCCTGGGCTCAAGCGAGTCTCCTGCCTCTGCCTCCCAAGTAGCTGAGACTACAGAGGCCCACCACAATGCCCAGCCATTTTTGGTTGCAGCTGTCATTGTTGTTTGGCGGGTCCAGGCTGGATTTGAACCTGCCAGCTCAGGTGTACGTGGCTGGTGCCTTAGCCTGTTGAGCCACAGGTGCCGAGCCCTTAGGCGATTCTCTTGCTTTAGCCTCCCAAGTAGCTGGGACTACAGGCGCCTGCCACAACGCCTGGCTATACAGTTCTGTTTTAAATTCTTTTTTTTTTCTGAGACAGAGCCTCAAGCTGTCACCCTGGATAGAGTGCTGTGGCATCACAGCTCACAACAATCTCTAAATCCTGGGCTCAAGCGAGTCTCCTGCCTCAGCCTTCCAAGTAGCTGGGACTACAGGCGCCTGCCACAATGCCCGGCCATTTTTTGGTTGCAGCCGTCATTATTGTTTGGCGGGCCAGGCTGGATTCGAATCTGCCAGCTCAGGTGTACATGGCTGGCGCCTTAGCCTGTTGAGCCACAGGCACCGAGCCATAGTCTCTGAACTTCCTAAGTGCTTCATGCCATTGCTGTACCACCAGCACACTGCATGGGTTACTTGTGTGTATATTTGTTTACATTTTTCTCTGAGCTGTGAGGTCCTCATGGCAGGTATATATTTTATTCATTTTATAACATCCATAAAGAATGCACTGAGTAAATTACTTAAGGAAGTATAATAATATCAGCAGCTCCCAATTCTTGAGTGTTCCAGGCAGATATATTATCCCACTTTTCTAGATAGGAAATGGAAGTTCACATCAAGAAAGGTCCTGGCTAGTAAGTGGTAGACACGGGACTCCAATCTGGTTTTGGCTCCAAAGTCTATGCTCTGCCAAGCTTATTATACTAATTGGCTGTGCTAAGAAACATACAGGGAAACTTCCTCAAGAAACTGCGGGGTTTATACATGAATATGGGGGTAGGAAAGGAACTTGAGCAATGCCCTATTGGGTCAGGCAATAATAAAACCATTATTAAATGTTTCTGCTTTTGGCTGAGGAAGGGGCTCTTAGGCTGGTATGTGAAGTAAGTATACTATATCCTGAGGTAAATGATAAAGAAATAAAAACAAAGTGGCATACGGCTGCCCAGGGAGGAGTTGGAGCAGCTTCAAAGAGAAGCAGGAATTCACTGCCTCCACATAGGATCAACCCTGTTGACAGGCCCAGTGGATGCTTTGCTGGAAAGCACAAAGGAATCTGTTAGTGGGCACTGCCAGTAGGCAAGACCCACAATCTTGACAGGTTTATTAAACCTCCTCGGATCTATCACCTCTTCTGGACTGATTTATAGTCTTACCTTCTACCCAAATGTGATTAATTTGATGGGTCCTTAATTAGAAAAAGAAGCATTTCTCTAGCTGTATTCAAGTTGCCTATTTCAAGTTCTGAAAAGTGCCCTTAATTTTAAGTTTCTGTAATTAGGTGGGAAAATTATGGTTCTGTTCCACTTCTCATTCCTTTTTTCTACATTGAATAAACATGTGTTTTTGGTCTAACCTCAAAATGTTTTTACCCTTGATCATTTTAACACCTCTTTTAACACTTGCTTTTTTTAGAGAGGGGGGACAGAGTCTCATTATGTCACCCTCGGTAGAGTGCCGTGGCGTCACAACTCATGGCAACCTCAGACTCTTGGGCTTAAGAGATTCTCTCGCCTCAGCCTCCCAAGTAGCTGGGACTACAGGCACTTGACACAATGCCTGGCTATTTTTTTCGTTGCAGTTGTCACTGTTGTTCAGCAGGCCTGGGCCAGGCTCGAACCTGCCAGCCTTGGTTAACACCTGTTTTAGTTCCATTATTTCTTTCTTTGGGTATAACCAGCAGAACCACAAAACATATCCTTGGTCTGATGGATATGTATATTTGATATCTACAAGTTCAGTATCAAGCTCATCTAAAAGTCCCATAGATTTTCAATTTACTAAAAAATATAAATGAGCGTAAATAAATTTCTGGGGCTTTTCCATTGTTATTTATTTCAGATTTTATTTATTTATTTTTTTTGAGACAGAGCCTCAAGCCATCACCCTGGATAGAGTGCCGTGGCATCACAGCTCACAGCAACCTCCAATTCCTGGGCTCAAGCGAGTCTCCTGCCTCTGTCTCCCAAGTAGCTGGGACTACAGGTGCCCGCCACAACGCCCGGCCATTTTTTGGTTGCAGCCGTCGTTGTTGTTTGGCAGGCCCGGGCTGGATTTGAACCCACCAGCCCAGGTGTACGTGGCTGGCGCCTTAGCCTATTGAGTCACAGGCGCCAAGCCTTATTTCAGATTTTAAACACTGAGGCAGTAGTGATAATTAACATAATGTAACATACACACACGATAATTAAGCTGTTACTGGTATTCATTTTGTAGACCAATATTGTCATAAATAAAAGAACTATTTACTTTTCTCAAAGAGTAAAAAGTATGTTTTTCCTATAAAACCTCTCAATAAACTTGTAACTATCTAGAAAAAACACAATTACTAAACAATACATGAGTTCATCTCAGAGGACAGTTTATTTAATGGCAGGACTATAGGCACCCTATTCACCTTTACATTCTAGGCTGTGCTTTGCAGAGTGTTTTGTATAAAAAAGCATTTGAGCCAGGCATGGTAGCTCATACCTATAATCCTAGTACTCCAGAAGGCTGAGGTGGGTGGATTGCTTGAGCTCACAAGTTTGAGACCAGCCTGAGCAACAGCGAGACCCTGTCTCTAAAAAAGATTGCTGGGCATTGTGGCAGGAGCCTGTAGTCCCAGCTACTTGGGAGGCTGAGGCAAGAGAATCAGTTGAGCCCAAGAGTTTGAGGTTGCAGTGAGCTATAGTGCCACAACACTCTACCACTGGCAAGAAAGTGAGACTTTGTCTCAAAAGCATTTCATAAAAAGATACTTGATTAAAATGATTTTTTCTGAGCAAATTCTGAAGAGTTGAAAATAAAGTTTGGAATGAAAGACTTAACTACAAAACTCAATTTATATTACACACATAACACTGTTTCCTTAAAGTCACAATGAAATTATTTTATTTTTTTATTTTTATTTTGAGACAGAGTCTCACCTTGTCACCTTGGGTGCAATGACGTAGCATCATAGCTCACAGCAACCTTAAAATCTTGGGGTTAAGCGATTCTCTTGCCTCAGCCTCCCAAGTAGCTGGGACTACAGGCGCCTACCACAATGCCTGGCTATTTTAGAGACGAGATCTCACTCTGGCTCAGGCTGGTCTCGAACCTGTGAGCTCAGGCAATCCACCTGCCTTGGCCTCCTAGAGTGCTAGGATTAGAGGCATGAGCCACCACGTCTAGCCCAATGAAAATTATTTTAATACTGATATTTGTATAATAATTTATAATTTCCAGAGTGCTTTTACACTCAACTACTTTATGTGATTCCATAATACCCTGTTCTGAAGGCAAGTGCTTTTATACTTGCAAAATAAGAGGCTCAGGAGGGTTAAATGATCTAAGGGCTATAAGCAGTGAGTAGAAGAGTGAATCCTAGAGCCCAGGTCTCTGGCTCCTAAAATAGTGCTCTTTCCAGTACAGATTGTCTCTGCCCTCCACCACCATGTTTCACCCTCAGCAATGCACCAAAATAATGTGTATTTGGTAATGAGCTGATGTCCAATTTCTATTCTCTTTAATTTAAATTTTATTTACCATATAAGGCTTTTTTCTAGCCCTTGGTCCAGTGATGAATTTATTAGACGTAATCATGCTCTGCCTTTAGAATAGTATTTTACTTACGCAATTCATTTGGTAATCAAGTTTGTATCTAAAAATCAGGTTTTTAATCATACATTTTTAACTTTGATCACTTCTACTTTTTAAACAAAACTCACTAGTACAAACAAGTTTTTCAAAAGTTTTTTGCTAGTATTATGGAATAATAGTCAAAAAAGGATAAATATGTCAACTATTTTAAAAATGTTTTCTAAGCCTATTCCTTTAAAGAGAAATATGCTTTTAAGGTCAATAAAAGCTTTGAATCTAGAACGATTTCATTACAAGAGTGGAAAAGTCTCATAAAAAAGTTGACTGAATAAAAATAACCAAAAAGGAGGACAGAAAAACAAACAGTAGAATGTTTAGACTAAAAAGTTCTCAGTGTCAAAGTCAGCTAAGTCTGCCTTAAAACTTTTTCCTTCTACATTTTACCATGATAAATTTCAAACAAAGTTTGAGAGAATTCTATCTACCACAAAAAAATCCTACATAGTTAACAGTTTGATGTATTTGCTTTAACATATCTATCTACCCATCTATTCCTAATTCTACTTATTTTTCACTGATTTCAAAGTAAATGGCAGAGTGGACAACATTAATATACTTCACCCTTAAACACTTCAGCAAAGACTGAAATACTTTCTTTCTCTCAGGTAAAATTTACATAGAGTGAAATACATAGATCTTAAGTGTACCATTCAATGAATTTTGATACACTCATGTTTTCCCTGTAGTTATTTTAATAAAAATTTGTGTATTTCTTAAATTATATGTATAGTTATAAAACCCAGTATCACTGAGGCAAAGCCAACATCTGAATCTACTCTAGCTTCTCCTGAAGAATAATCAATGACCTCTCTTTCCTATATTAGTGGTCCATTAACACATTATATCTCTATACACACACACACACACACATATAAATTGAGAGAGTCTCGCTTTGTCACCCCCCGGGAGTGTCATGGCGTTATAGCTCACAGCAATCTCAGACTCTTGGGTTCAGGCAATTCTCTTGCCTCAACTTCCCAAGTAGCTGGGACTACAGGCTCCTGCCATAATGCCTGGCTATTTTTAGAGACAGGGTCTCACTCTTGCTCAGGCTAGTCTGGAACCTGTGAGCTCAGGGCAATCCATCCACCTCAGCCCCCCAGAGTGCTAGGTTTACAGGCATGAGCCACCACGCCTGGCCATCTATACACATATTCTTACCACCCATACAATCAAAGCCCATCCTTGTAAGCACAAAAGCAGTCTTTTAAAAAATCTGCTTAGTAAGTATATGTTTTAAGTTAAAATTCACCAATTTAAGTGTTCATTGACAGAACTTCAGAAAAGTTCTTGCTTATCCTTTTGCAGTCAATATCTTTCCCCTATCCTCATCCCATTGTACAAAGTACATTCTGATTATCAATCATATTCTAAACAATAGTGAATATTGTAATGGAAAAAAAAATATATATATTTTGAGACAGAATCTCACTATGTCACCCTTCGAGGAGTGCTATGGCATCACAGCTCACAGCAACCTCAAATTCTTCTTGGGCTTAAGTGATTCTCTTGCCTCAGCCTCCCAAGTAGCTGGGACTACAGGTACTCACCACAATGCCCAGCTATTTTTTTGTTGTATTTGTCACTGTTGTTTAGCAGGCCTGGGCTGGGTTTGAACCTGCCATCCCCAGTGTATGTGGCTGGCACCCTAACCATGGAGAGATGGGCACCAAGCCCGGAAACTATATTTTGAACTTAAGCATGGGGTGTATTAAATTCAAGTTATGAACACTTAAAATACTTTAGATTCTTTATTTATACATTATGGTTTAGACACCTTGAAATTTATTAAAGCAAGTAAACTCTGCGTATGTATTCTGTCAGAATACAGATGTCATAATTCTAATTTCATCATGCTTATTAAAATATTCTAAGCTTCCAAATAGCAACATCTTTGAGCATGAGTTTTCTAAGGCTCGTCAATAACATTCTGCTGGCTATTAAGTGCACACCTGTGTAAATAAAGCTTTACAGCTAAGGAAAAGCACTATTGATATATCTAAGATGCTCATTCCCAAATGACATGATAGGTCTGCCAATGAGAGTAAAAGAGGAAGGAAGGAGAGAAAGGGGGACAAGAGGCAGAAATGTTAATATGGGAAGAATCTCACATTTTTCAATAGTCATTATCTTGTACATGGTAGGTAGCCTCTAAGATGGCCTCTACTGCCTGGCCTTCTGGCATTCCCGCCCTTGTATAATCAATCTCCTCCCCTGGGCTTACTGACTTACTTCTATAGAACAGAATAGGGTAGAAGCAATAGAATATTACTTCCAAGATTTGATTATAAAGACTGTCTTCTGTCTTGGGGGAACTCTCTCACTTTTGCCCTCTCTTTGATCATTTGTGCTGGGGAAGCAAGCTGCCAGGTTGTGAAAAGCTCTATGAAGGGGACCATAGCTGGGAGGAAATGAAGCCTGTTAACAACCCTGTGAATTTGAGCTTGGAAGAGAAAACCCTCTATAGTTCTGCTTTTAGGTGAGATGGCAGTTCTGGATTGCAATCTCACGGAAGGTCTTGAACCAGAAGCATTCAGCTAAGCCACACCTGGATTCCTGACCTACAGAAACTTTAAGATCATAAATGATGCTTTGAGATAATTCACTACACAGTAATAGGTAACTAATGTACTATGAGACTTTTATATTAAATCAGCTGCAATTTGAGCTACAAATAACTAATGTAAGAAAATGTGATAATGAATTCAATAATTAATATCCAGATTTTCTCATTTATCTTTAAGGTAAAGGTTATTGTATTTTTTAATTAAAATTTTTATTGAGATAATTATAAATTCATATGTATTTATAAGAACTAACACAGAAAGATTTTTTATATACATGCATACTTTGCTCAGTTGCCCCACTGGTAACATTTCACAAAATTGTAATATATTATCATAACTAGAATACTGACATGGAACAATCCACCCATCTTATTCAGATTGCCTCAGTTTTATTTGTACTCATTTTCTTGTGTGTTACATTTCTTACATTTTAATTTTCTCACATATTAAAATTATATACCTTTCTAATTAAAAATCTAGCCATTATATCATTCCTTATAAATGTTCTCATGGTAGAAGTCAAGAGACATGATTTCACAGTTTATTTCACAGCTCCAAGTTGATAAACTGAAAATGGACTTGGTAACAGAAAGTAATAAAGACCACTTATAGCTTATGTAATTGCCAAAGTAAAATTCACTTACCCTGAAAGTTTCTTGAAAGCAAACTATAAAATAAAATGTTACCCTTTCCCCATAATTAATGTTTTGTGTTTGAAATTCAGATGTGAAATAATATTAAATGTGGTTGAAATTTTAACACTGCCTTTTTTTCCCTCTTATGAAAGAAGTGAGACGTTAATTTTGTGTAACAGTGCCTCAAGAAATCAGTATATCCAAATTTTTATTTATGATCAGGCAGTGTTAAAATTCATACATCTAAACACAAACAGCCAAGGGAAAAAGTCGAGCTGATTATGAACCATGCAAAGCCAAACACTTTTGCATAAAAGATAAACCTTAGAGGAAAACAAAGGGATACCTACTTTCTGCTGCTAGAAGTCCTAGGAGGAAGGCAGCATATGGACAAACAACAAACAGTATGATTTTAGAGCAAGCAGGTTATCAAGCCACAGTAGGCCCACTAGATGAGCCACAAGAAGCATGGTCCCCCAGCTGACCCCAAAGTAAGCCCCCATGTTCCATGAGCACAATCACTGGGACTGTTTAGGATTCAGACATCAAACACTAGGCTCTGATTCTGACTTCTTTGATCTGAAATATGAGAATAGACTATTTCTACTTTGAATTATCAAGTGACAAAGCAATAATATACTGTTTATCATAAGAGTAAACTCAATTAATTCTAGCAAATGCATAATGAGTGAATTTCAATAATCAAAATAGAAAAATGTCTTTTATAAAAAAAATTGTTTTGCATTGTAAACAATATACCTAAACATGCTTGATTTTTCATTAGATGACAAACTGGGAAAGTGATTAGTTTTTAAATTATGATTTTAAATATTCATATTTTCCTAAGTGCATACAGTATTACTCTTTACCAAGAAAGGACTTCATTTAAGGAAACACTATGCTATATTTTTGGAGCAGGCGGCATTCATGCTCTTCTCAGCCTTTGGGATTCTCATAGACCAGTAAAATTTCAAGAAATTTTAGAGACTAAATTAGGATTATCCATTTTTAATTTTGTCAAGTAAGGTCATTAA
This sequence comes from Arctocebus calabarensis, assembly GCA_963573935.1. Classification (NCBI taxonomy): domain Eukaryota; kingdom Metazoa; phylum Chordata; class Mammalia; order Primates; family Lorisidae; genus Arctocebus; species Arctocebus calabarensis. The sequence continues at coordinate 1,613 of CAUYON010084088.1, read as the reverse complement.
AAATCTAGTTACCTATCATTTATTATCATTTCATAAAAAGAACAGAAAAGGCATTATGTAAAGATAGAAAACAAAGATAGTCCATGTCAAGAAAGGGCAGTGACTTTACATTGTGCTTGCTCATGCATGCGCTCACTGTTTCTCCCTCTCTCTCTTTCTCCCTTCTCCTACCTTGTATCCCCCCAAACTACTCCCTAAAAGCACATGCTATATGATCATTTTTCTCTTTTCCCCATGGACCTGAACAAACTTTCAGGTAATGAGGAAAAGTGCTTTGTGTTTGGTACTGTAAAACTAACTCAGGGAAATTTAACATAAAGACATTGGAAAGGATAACTTTGGGAACTTAAAATAAATGATGTAGATTTTAGGCATTAATATAAGCAAAGAAGAACTTAGGCTTGGAGGTTTCTCTCTCACCTTTTCTTCTCCATGAGAGAGACCCATTTCCAATTCTCTTTGGAAGTGCTCTAAACTTTCTCTTTGTTCTTCCTAAAATCTCTCTTAATTACCCTGACACTTGTGTCGGTTACTTTTGCATTCTATCCACACTGCCTGTGCCACAAAACATAAATAAAAAAATTATGCTTGGAAATTAATAAATATATGAAAAATAAAAGAATGAAAATATAGATGTTTTGATTTATAAAAATGTAAAGTCCTATGTGAGTCTAGGTAAATGATCAGCTTTCTATAACCAACACACAGCTGTCTGTTGCTGGCAAACAGCTATTTGATAAATAACACTGATCATAATAGTAGAATGCCTTCCTTTAAATGGCTTAGTATTAAAAATTAATTTTAGAAATATATGAATAGGTGGTCCCCACATAGGTCAGTGGGTAGGGTGCCAGCCACATATACCAAGGCTGGCAGGTTCGAACTCGATCCAGGACCAGCTAAAACAACAGTGACAACTGCAACAACAACAAAAATAGCCGGGAGTCGTGGTGGGCACCTGTAGTCCCAGCTACTTGGGAGGCTGAGGAAAGAGAATTGCTTGAGCCCAAGAGTTTGAGGTTTAGCACTCTACCCAGGGCGACAAAAAAAGAAATACATCAATAATTTCTGATACGTATGTGAAATTTAGGAAGATGTTAGTATTTTCTTCAAAATTTTATAATTAAAAGATATTATAATTAAAATTTAGGATAAGTGATTAGTGTTAGCTATGTACACAGCATTTTAATTCTTCCATTTTCTATTTGTAGCACCTGGACAGTATAATTCAAAAATACTTACAGTTGACATTCAGCATGTCAAATCATGATATAGACTATTTACAAGATCATTAAGATCCAGGAATTTGAAAAAAGAAAAAGAAAATAGAGAAAGCAAGAGAAACAGGTGTGACTACAGGAAAGGGAGGGTGAGAAGGAATGCTAAATAGTGAATTAACAAATTTGAGGGTTTGTAGATTACTGGCAGATGAAGGAAGAAATGTCTTTTTTGCTTAAAAATCAAGTTAAGAGGCCGGGCGCTGTGGCGGGCGCCTGTAGTCCCAGCTACTAGGGAGGCTGAGGCAAGAGAATCGCTTAAGCCCAAGAACTGGAGGTTGCTGTGAGCAGTGTGACGCCACGGCACTCTACCCAGGGCGATAAAGTGAGACTCTG
>CAUYON010084087.1:0-27456 GCA_963573935.1 Arctocebus calabarensis | reverse complement strand
GTCACACTGCTCACAGCAACCTCCAGCTCTTGGGCTCAAGCGATTCTCTTGCCTCAGCCTCCCGAGTAGCTGGGACTACAGGCGCCCGCCACAGCGCCCGGCTATTTTTTTGTTTTGCAGTTTGGCCGAGGCCGGGCTTGAACCCGCCACCTTCGGTATATGGGGCCGGTGCCCTGCTCGCTGAGCCACAGGAGCCGCCCGTTAACATGTATTTTTACAGCGCTCTATGAAAGGTTAAATAACAAAGTCAAGTGCAGGAACATTCTTCTAGAGCAGTGATTTTCAACCAGTGTGCCATGAAAAATTTTAAAGATCATTAATAATTTTCAAAAGATGTTCGAAGTACAGTTAAATTATGTTGCTCAAAAAAAAAAAAAAAGAATATACTTAAGTTTAGGAAATTTAACTATAAGTTTAAGTGATGCAGTAAGATTAAAAAAGGTTTAAAAATACTGATCCAGAGAATTAAATATCCTTGGACAATCCTGTTAACGGTGTGCCCGTGTAGCACTGAAAGGGGATCAGCTCCCTCACCTTTTCCTTTTTTCATGTTTGGGATATTTTTAATTATCAATAGCTTTATATGTTCTCGGTGAACTCCTTTCCCTCACAAGCCTCCACTTCAGCGAGGGTGAGGGGTGTTAAGCGTGATGGGACACACTTGCCAATTAACAGTGCTGCCTTTCTTCCTGTTTAACGTTTCTCTTGGACAGCTTATCTTCTTCCCGGCAAATGCCCAGTCCTTTGCATTTCTCCTTCATGTCCTCATGTGACAATGGAAGTGAGGCTGGTGGCTGGTCCTGATTCATTTCTGCCCTGGGTTGTTTGTCTAGTCTTGTTCTTGGAGTAGCCTTGGCCTCTATTCTTGGGATTTCTTTACTCTGGGGAGTCTTGGTCTCTACCTTACCCAAATGGGTCACAAGGAGGAACAGAAGCTCCTATAAACTATACTCACAGAGTTTTGGGGACCAGGAGGCCACTGCGGGTTTGAACTGAGTAAGAGCTTCTAGAGCTGCAGTTCTAAATCCAGGCTGCACATTAGAATCATCTGATGTCAGTGAAGAAAATTAGCAGCACCTGAGGTCTTCAGCTCAGACCAATTGAAAGGTCTGGGGGTGGGCCCAGGGATGACAGCATTAAAAAGGCTTCCTAGGTGGCTCTGCCCTGCGGCTGTGATCTCGTGGAAGATGGTCGTCAGTGGTGAGCTTATGCCGTTCTCTGTTCTAACTTTTAAGACTGATGTTTTAAGGGTTTAGAAAGTACGTTTTTTCTCTGCCTCGCCTGGCTTCTGAGAATTTTATCTTGCTATTGACTTAACATACTGATTTCTGAGTGCTTAAATGGAATATTGAGCTTTCTGTAAATATTTCAGAGGCAAATGAATGCCTATGGCCAAATAGAAACAGGGTAAGGTATAAGGAAAAGCATACCCACAAAAACAAAGCTAATTAATATCAAGAATAGTATTCCCATAATTTAGTGTTTTTTGTCTTCATCTCAGAGATGTAACTGAGGCAAAGACAGATTTAATATGACTTGCCCCAGCTCCCCTAGCAAGTGAAGAAACTGGAGTTTAAACCCGAGTGGTGTCACTCCAACCCTGGTTGGACTTAGAGGAAACTTCATCTAAACACATTTTTAGAAAACATAAAGTAGGGATTAGATTCATGGGCTTTTACTAAACACTTTAAAACTGTAATGAAACTAAAATGAATTTTTTAGCTTATCTGATCAAGCAAAACACTATTTATATGAGAAAATATTGTCAAAGTTCAAACAACTTTAGACTTTCATTAGTATTTTATCAACTTATATTCATGGAGTTCTAAAATTATTACTTCTTAAAACAGCGGTTCTCAACCTTTGGGCTGCGACCCACAGGAGCTGTATTAAAGGGCCATGGCATTAGGAAGGTTAAGAACCACCGTTTTAAAAGAACGTGATCTCATTGTGTCTTGGGGTGAGCTCTTTTCCAAAGGTACACAGCCACACTTTTATAATGATGTTCAATGGAGAAAATGTCCCCATTTGAACTTGGAATTCAAAAGTTTTTGTATAAAATTTCAGATTAATATGAGGGTACATAAGAGATCAGGTTACATTGTTTGCAATAGTAAGCGTAAAGCCCAAGTTGGAATTGTGCCATACGCACCTGCATTGTTCCCTTTAGTGGGGACTGCTTAACCCTCTTCCCCTTCCCCCTCTTCTAAAACTTCATCGCGTTTTTCTCTCAGGTGAACATGTAATTGCTAATCTAGTTTCAATTTAGTATTGAGCACATGTGATGCTTGTTTTGAATTTGGAATTCAAGTCTTATCAAACATTTGAGAGGTAACTGAACTACTTTAGTTAAGAAATATGGAGTGTCTGGTGTGTGCCTGGCCCTATACTAGGTGGATACACAGAGATGAACAAAAGTGGTTTATTCATTTATTACTCCTATCAAATTTCTAAAGTTTTAGATTTTCTTCCCAATATTCAGGGAATTGGTAGAAAACACTAATTTTCTGTGAATTTGAGTACAGAATTTGTATCAGTCTTATTATACTCAAGAGTTTGCATTTAGTGAAAACTTGGGGAGATAATTTGGAGATTTTTAACTGAACTTGGGCTTCCCTAAGAAAATGAAAAATAGGTGCCTGTAAGAGACATTGGTGGGAGCAGTGTGGTGATTTGTGACTATCAAATTTTTAAAAAGTGCCGACAGGTGCTAGAAAGCAAGGTTTTGTTATTACCCTTTATTAAGCTTTTTGTGTGGTGGAGCCTTCATTTTTAGAGTCACAAATCTCAGAGAATGGAAACTTTGTTCATATTTCATGATAAAGGCAAAGGTTACCTTGACGATCACGTGACCTTTGTGGTGTTTAGACTGCTGTGATGGTGAAGGGAAAGCTGGAGGGCTTCTGAACTTGCTGCTTGCTTTGTCTGCTTTGGCAGCACATTCCCAGCTGCTGGATGCAGGAGGACTGCAGACCTCGCTGGGAAAGTGTAACCGAACTGCTCAAGTCGCCGATACGGTTTGTGTGCCAGTTTGCCGCCTGTTCACCAGTGCTCTTGATACTGGCTCTGAGGAAGTACTTGAAGGCTGCAGGTGCCATGGAATGCATCTTTCTACCAAGATTTCATTCTTAAATTCATATAGTCTTTTTGCCTCAAGTAATTTATGTTTAACTTTTTTACTCGTTGATTTAGTTACATAGTGATGTGATAAATTTAAACGGTTGGTGTTAATATGATGTAAACATTTCCTTATTTTAAATCAATTTTTAGAAGGCAACTGTTATGAATAGTGTACCTAAAGATTGTATGTATGTCACAGTTGTCCTAGGATCTGAAACCTGGAATGTGCTTTTTTTTTTTTTTTTTCTTTTTTTAAATGTTTAGACAGTGCGAAGAATGGAGGCTACAAATTCTGGAGATGTGGCGAGAAGACCTTGGTAGATTTCTGTGAGTGCTTGTAAGTCTAGTAGAAATTATCTTGGGCATTTGATGTTAGGTGTGGCAGTTGTATTTCTTATGGTGGTCACAGAAACAAGTGTCATTATAGGAACAACTTGCGAGAATATTTGAAATTAGAACCATGTTGGTTAATTTGAGACCCCCTAGTTACCACGATAAAACATATACAAATACATATGAATGAGAGCTTATTTATGTATGAGCCAGGGAAGTTTTGGTGGCTCTGATTATTGGCAGAAAGGGGTAAGGAAGGCAGGAAGGCAGGATGGACACATCTAACACACTTATAACCCAGTTAGATTAAGGACTTTGAGGTCCTGTTCTTTGTTGACATTGAGAGTTAAGGAGGATAACGTGGGTGGAAGGGAGGTAGGATAGGGGTTGTAATAATGGTAATAGCCCGTGTTTACTGAATGCTAACGTTCCAAGTAATGTGCCAAATTCTTTGCACGTGACTGCCTGGTTTTAAGGTCTGGATAATCTTACTGTATCGGATTTAGAAAGATCATGACTTGCCCTGGGTTACAATTGCAGAGCTACCGTTTGAACCCAGGCAGTCTTGAGACCTGATTGCAGAAGCTTGACCACACCTTTGTTTTCTATGGGGGTTACATGCTCAGTACAGTTCAGATTTTTAAGGTGATCACTGTTGAGCAGAAGAACCATTAGAGCCACCTATTTTGTAGCTTCTGTCCCAGGGAAGGTACAGGAAGAGGAAGTTAAATTCCAGTCACTCACAGAGGTTTCCAGCCTTTTTTCTTCTGTACTCCACATTGGAAGAAAGAGTTGTCTTGCTTCCCACATTAAATACACAAACACTAACAAAAGCTCACAAGCGAAAAGTCCATGAATAATTTTTGCAACATCCAGCACTTCAGATAAGTAAAAGTCTTCACATAATCCTCGTGTGGCCTGTGGGTCACAGGTTGGACGTCTATGCAAGGAATGAGTTTGCCACAATGGTTTGGTTATAGGGCAAGGTGACACAAAGTGTCGACAATCCTGACAATCCGGATTGTTCTTTGCTGTTTAGGGAGAGAGAGAAAGGATCTTTGGCTTACTTGAGAGCAGCGGTTCTCAACCTGTGGGTCGCAACCTCCTTGGACTGTATTAAAAGTTCGCGGCATTAGAAAGGTTAAGAACCACTGCCTTAGAGAGTTAATAACTGCAACAAAACAGATTGATAATATTTTCTAGGAAGTTTTTTGACTGTTTAGTTATTTCAGTCATGAATAGATTTTCATCATTTCCCCATAACATATGTTGAAGCAGAAGTCTCATCTGTTAGAAGCAATATTAAAAGTGCTTGTATGACAATATTGTTGATACTAGAGATCACTTGTATCTAAATAAAGAATTTTAACTACTATATTTCGTTTATCTTCATCTGTCTGATGTGCCAAGAAAAGAGATGTTAAAAAACAAGGGTAGGTAAGGAAAGGAAAAATAAAGGTAGCTTTTGGGAACATAGGAGTTTTGGATCTTTACATTTTATTTTATATTTATTTTTTGTTTTTGTATTTATCTTTACATTGTATTTTGTTCATGTATTCTTTCCTGCTATGACATGATCTATACGTGTGTGTATGTATATATATAATCTACATATCTGGACCTTCAAACCTGGATTCCATAGTCCACATATTGCCGGAGTATTTTTCAGATCAATTGATTTTGTAAGTATGTTACAAAAAAACAGTAGGATTTAATGAAATTGTCTTTTCCCACCTCTTTGAGGTTTGATTCCAATAATGGCTGGCACCTGTGTGTCATGTTTATTTCAGGGATGAGAAAGCTCTGATACAATACTTACACTGGTGTTCTTAGGAGTCGTTTTTTCTGTTTAATTTGTAACTAGCGATATTAGCTGTATTTTCGTAGCATTCTGTTTACTCGTGTCGGGGCTTGCGCCTTTTCTTGCGTTCGTCATGCCACTTCCGGGTGTCTGTGTTCACAAATGACAGCTTTTTCCTCTTTTCCGTCACTACATTCTCAATGTTTAATCACAGGTTATTCACGTAGTTATATATTTAGTAGCCACATTCATTTGATAATATCTCAATTCCTATACGCTACAGACATTCTTGAAAGCCTGTGTGCCTTTACTAAGGATACGCTTCTGGGAATACAAAGATGACAATGACAAAATCTCCTATGCTTCAGGTGCTCACTCTCTTACGGAGGAGAAACATGTTTAAAAGAAAAACACTGTAATGTAACAAAGCTCTTTTTATTCATGAGAACCATAATTCATAGAGAAGGGAGAGGACAGATTTTTCCCCACTAGTCCAATAACGAATCTTAAGTGACCCATGGCCAGTGAGGTGGGCTGTGCTGCTGACTAGAGGGTGGCTTCCTTCTCATTGTTGTGGTGTCCAGTCATACACTAGAATTTAATTCTCAAGTGATCTTGTCAATGACTTGTAGATGCCTCTAAGTACCTAGACGGCAGGCGTTATAAGAATCTTTGTTTTCTTGTGGTCTTCTAGAAGTCTGTAAACATTTGTTGAATGAATCAATTTGTGGAATAAATCAGTAGGCCATGGGAAACAGTTCCATGGAATGTTAGTGTGATTTTATTTACTAAGTTTTTGCAAATAAAATAGGGAGGGCATTCTTCTACTTGTATTTTGTGGGGCTAGCTATCTTTTTCACATCTTATTTTTGATATGACAGTCTCATCAAATGCAGATTCAACTGTAGAATGCAGTTAGGTGTTACAGCGTCCAGTGAACACGGTAACAGAAAACATGAGGCCAGCAGGGGTCAGTTTAATACCAATTTAAGTTTCAAATGCAGTGCTTGTAATTTCTCTGTAAAGTAGAATAGAAACTGAAATGTACAGTCGAAATATAAGCTTATTAATTTCGAACTACAGTAGAAAGTTGCCCAAAATTTAGGTAGATATCATATATTTCTTAAAAGATGGAATCTTCTATGTTGCCCGGGTTGGACTTGAACTGCTGGGGTCAAGTGATCCTCTTGCCTTGACCTCCCAGGTAGATAGGACTGCAGGTGCCTGCCATCATGCCTAGTTTCTTTAACATTTTTTACATGGATAAGGACTAACATGTATCGGTGACAGAAGGAAAACTATGGAATATAGTTTAGCTCTCTTTTCTCTAACATGACTTTCAGCCAAACTTATTTTTCCTGATGATTGTATATTGACATGCTAGAAGAAGCCCCCAAATGTTACATAATGTGCATTTCTTTGATCATAGTTACTTGATTGGCCTCGTAAAATACTTTCTGCCTATTTTTTTTTTTCCCCTGACTATAAAGATAAATTGGTGCTAGTTTTAGCTTGCATACAAAATGTCGGTATCTCAGAGTTTTAGGAAACCAGACATGAAACTATTGCTTTTGGGCATTAAATTACAAGTAATATAACTTCCAGCTAATGTATACTGTGTGTCTATATATTCCTTTGTTATCTTAAAGGATTCCAATAGCCGTTTCTTTGCTACCTAACGTATGGGGTTGACATTTGTAAGACTGTTGCCAAATGCTAAGAATGCCGTGTGTGTTAAACTTAAGAGCTCCAGGTGCTCATCTTAGTGTGAATGAGTCCTCTTAGCACTTCCCACTTCTTGTCATTCTCTTCCCATGATGCCACACTATTTTCTTTTCTCTCTATTCTGTGCGGTTTCCTGTTTAATAGTCTGCATATTTGAGTTTCCTGCTAAATGTTTATAAAGGTTAAGAACCTGTCTTATATCCCACTTCCTCTTTAGCTATTGAGTAGAAACCCCAGCACATAAAGATGAGTCTCAGCAATCTTCCGTCTGGGCTCAAATGGCTCTTTGGGACTGTGATGCCACGTCCATGGGGTGTGTTCATGGGGTGTGCATCTCCTGTAAGGAAATAGGGCATAGCGGTTTTTTTTGTTTGTTTTTGAGACAGCCTCACTTTGTTGCCCTGGGTAGAGTGCTGTGTTGTCATGGCTCACAGCAACCTCAAACTCCTGCTTGAGTTCTTGCCTCAGCCTCCTGAGTAGCTGGGACTACAGGCGCCCGCCCCAATGACTGGCTAGGTTTTCTAGTTTTGGTAGAGACAGGGTCTCACTTTGCTCAGGCTGGTCCTTGAACTCCTGAGCTCAGGTGATCCACCCCCCTCGCAGGGCATAGGCTTTAAAGGACAGTAGGCAATGTGCTCCCCTAGTGCTCTTAGGACAGCTTTGAAATCTGTGGTTCACGTTACTCACACTTTAGGGCATGGAGGAGGTTGAACGAATGTGCTTAGTCCTGCTGTGTCAGCAGGGAACACAGGCCCCGTTCTTGTTGAAGTTGGAAGTGGCTGTGGGGTCTTGACAGCAGACAGACAGCTCTGCCTAACATTTGTGTTCTGAAAAGGCCTTCTTTATTGGATGCATTAACCTTTTTCTTTTTAACCATTTAAATATCTTTCTCTGAATATTAGTTTTGTTATCTATAACAAATTACTACAAGCTTAGTGGCTTAAAACAACATATTTTATCTTTGTATGGGTTGGGAGGCCATGCACAGCATAGCTGGGTCCTCTGCTTAGGGTTTTTTTTTTTTTTTTTAAAATAATAGCTGTGTACATTAACACAATCATGGGGTACAATGTGCTGCTTTCATATACAATCTGAAATATTGTTATCAAATCTGCTTATTGTCTTATATGGTTCAAGTGGGCTGTGTTTTCATATGGAAATATGGGGAAGAATATACTTCTAAGCTCACTTAGATCACTGGAAGTCTTTTCCTTGCTTCCGTAGAACTGAGGACCAGCTCCTTACTGGCTCTTGGCTGGAGTCTACCCACAGTTCCTAGAGATCACGCACAGTTCTTCCCATGTGGGCTTTCCCCACATGGCAACTTTATCAAGTCGGCAAGGAGAGGCTCTAGTACAGGTGTACTAGCAAGATGGGGTTTTATAAAATGTGTTATCTGCAGGAGTGCAGACATATTTGCTATATTCTTTGGAAAGAAGTCACAGATCCAGTCCATATTCAAGGGGAGAATACTATAGTATATGTATGTTTGTGTAGAAAGGCGTGAACACCAAGGACATCGCCATCATGGTGCAACTCAAAGTGTGAATCTGCCTCCTGTCCCCAGTGGGAAGTCAGCAGACACGAGAGGGACACTGAGGGAGGTTCGCTCTGGGTTTCAGTGATAGCGTTCACAGCCTGCGGGCTGACCAGGGGCCTGGGAAGGTCTCAGTTGATGGTGTCTGTGCTGAGCTGCTCACTCACCTTTTGTACTGATGGCATTTTCACTCCTTTCCCTGTTTGTTTTACTTGGAGCTTTTTACTTAAATAAACTTTAGAGTATTAACAAAGGTGTGCACCAAGGAAAAACGATCGTAATCAAGATACCAAAGTTTCTGCCACCCCCAAAGTTCTCTTACGCCCCTTTGATGTCAATCCACCCACATTTCTGGCTGTAGCAACCTTTGTTCTGCTGTTTTTCTGTACTGTTAGTCTTGTCTGCTTTTGAATTTCAAAGAAATGGAACAATGCTACGTAGACTCTGGTCTGATTTTTCACATAGCTCAGGCACTTTGAGGGTCGTGCATGTTTTGGTAGTTCCTCTTCACCAAGGATTAGTCTATAATGTGTGTAGCAAAGGGAGCGCACCTCCTGGGGAACATTTACATGCATAAAACTGCCGTGAATATTCACGTGCATGTCTTTGCTTGGACATACTGCTTGTTTCAGTAGTGAAATTGCTGGGTCATATAGTAAATGTATTTTTTTTTTTTTTCCAAGATTCTACTCAACTATTTTCTGAAGAGGTTTGCAATTTTGCATTCCAACCAGCAGTGTCTGGGAGCATTGCTCCACTTCTTCACCAACATTGATATTGCTTATTTAGTTTTTGGTATTGCTTCTTTACATACTTTAGCTATTCTGACAGGTATGCAGTGACATTTCACTGTGATGTTAGTTTGCATTTCCTTGATAACAAATAATGTTGAGCATTTTATATAGGCTAATTGCCCATTTGTATCTTTTATGAAACTTTGTACTTCCTTTAAAACAAAGTACCTGAGCCGAGTGCCTGAGCAGAATGTTATTTCAGCTGTTTACAAGTTCACAAAATGGTACCACTTTTTTATGTAATTGCTAACATATTACTGCAGCGAAAAAAAATTACCATGTGCTAATGACTTAACATACATTGGTTTATATATAAATCATCATATCAGCCCTATGAAATCAGTGCTATCATTATCCCTACTTTACAGAGGGGAAATGGACATCTAGAGACATTAAATAACTTGCCTGTGGTAACACAGACAGTGAAGAACAGAATTAGTATTCACACTTGGACATCTTTGTTCTTGGCCAGGAGTAGGCAAAATAAAAGCCCGAGGGCCAAAACTAGCATGCCTGTTTATTTACATATAGTTTCCTGTCTCTTATTCCAGCAGCGGAGTTGAATAGTTGCATCAAGCATGGTATATAGTCTATAAGCCTGCACTTGTAGAAAAATTTGCTGATTGCCATTCTTGACTCCTATACCTTGTCCCCACTGCCGCCTTGTCTGGTTCTATGGAGTGTGCCTCCCTGATAAGAAAGAAGCACAGAGGGAGAACAAGAGTTCAAGTGTCCCCAAAAGTCTTCCTATTAAAGTTTTTTTTTTTAAAAAAAAAACTTCCCTCAAAAATCAAAAGTATCAAAACTAGTGTAGTAGTAGCATCTGTGAGGTTTCTCTGTAAATACATGAATGTAAAGATGAATTTCATAAAAAGTGATATTCTTTATCCTAGTGATAGCCCCAATAATGTTGTCTATGTTTTTGGCCTAACATTTTCAGGACTTTACTTGAAAAATTGAATTCTCATGTAAGGAGAGAATCGAGGGGATAAGGCTGAGCCCTTAGTCTGGCTCGTTGTGTTGTGAGAGGAAGGTGCTTCACGCTGTGTGTGGGGTCTGACTGACTTAGGGTGCCTGTCTGTGACAGTTTCATTTCACAGGGCTGAAGGGCTGGTCAATAAAACTTCAATGAACTTGGACTGGATAGGATGATTCTCAGCCTGAATTAGTGAACATCCTGAGTTACAGAATTTTTTAAAAGTCCCTATTACTTTTAATTACATATAGTAAATTACTTACTTTAAAACATGAAACAAATGTCACATTTAGACAAATGGAGTCTGTGTAGCATTCAGCATCTTGAAGCACAGCCTCAGAATGAAACACTGGTGCTTTAAATCAATGTGCTCACATCAGTGATTTTTATTATATGACCACATTCTTTTTGTGAAAGTCAGGCATTATAAGAATCCCAGATGTGAAGCTTAGAATAATAAAATCAAAGGAAAAATACATAAGCGATTTGTAAACTTACTTAATTTCTTCCATATTATCTATTAGAATCGTGATGTGTTCTCTGATAGTAACCTTGAAACTTTGTTTTTTGCTGCCAATTCATAGTATAAAACAAAAGCAAAGAAACAATAATATGCTTTCACAGCACAAGAAAGGTGTTTTGGGGTCCCTATACCTTTTTACTTGAACATACAGGATTATTATCTCATTAAATTATGAATCTGAGGACAGTATGATATGATTGCAAGTCTTAACTAAAACATCACATAAGGAAGTTAATATCAAAATTAGTAAGTCCTAATTTTACAATGTAAAGAAGTAGGAAAAAGAAATAAAAAAAGGAAATACACCTGTAGCTAGTAAGGAGTGTGACTCAGTAATCAAAAATCTGACAAGGAAAAGCCCAGGGTCTTAGAGTTTCACAGCTAAATTCTAACAAACCTTTATAGAAAAACTGATACCAATATTCTCAAACTTTTCTAAAAATTTAAAGAGGAAAGAATACTGCCTAACTCATTTAATGAGTACAGCAATATCCTGGTGCCAACACCTGACAAGGGTAGTTATTTTTTTTTTTTAGTGGTAACATAGGATTTTATTAGAAAGGAATACAGAAGGGGTAAAAAGCACCAGAGCTTCTGGCAAAGGGGAGGACCCAAGTCGGAAGTCTCCCCTGACAAGGGTATTTTTGAGTATAGAAAACTATGAACCAGTGAGCCTTATGAACATTAATGTAAACATCCTTAAAACAAATACTAGCAAATCAGATTAAGCGACATAGTACAAGGATTACACACCATGACCCAGTGGAATTTGTCACTAGAATACAAGGATGGTTCAAAATATGCAAGTCAGTCAGCGTGGTCCATTATATTTAACAGATTGAAGGGGGAAACCACGTGATTGTCTGAATTGATGCAGAAAGAGCATTTGACAATATAATAAAAATCTTCAACAGAACAGGAATAGAAGAAAACATATCTTCTATTTCTTCCACCTCAAAATAATAAGCCATATATGAAAAACTGACAGCTAACATCATGCTCAATGGTGAAAGACTAAAACCTTTTTCTTTAAGATGAGGAGCAGACAAGGATGCTTGTTTTTTACCACTTATATTCAACATACGATTGGAAATTCTATCCAGACCATTAGACAAGAAAAAGAAAGGGCATACAAATAGTAAAGAAATAAAAATGTCTATTCGCAGTTGATACTTTTTGTTTGGGGGGTGGGGGAAGAAAGACTTTTATTCTAGTACACGGCTGTAGTGCAGCAGCCTCATCACAGCTCACTGCAACCCCCTAGGTGTAAACAGTCCTCCTGCCTCAGCCTCCTGAGTAGCTGGCATCATAGCTAAAGATGCCAGAAAATACTGTTAGTACTAGTGTATGAATTCAGTGAACTAGCAAGACACAAAGTCTATACTAAAAAATCAGTTGCATTTTTATATAATAACAAGTCAGAAAAGGAAATTACGAAAAATCTATTTAGAGTGGCATCAAAAAAGATAAAATACTTAGTAATTTACTAAGAAGGCTAAAGACTTACATAATGAGAACCAGAAAAACATTACTAAAAAGAAAGACATAAGTGGAAACATATCCCATGTTCTTGAATTAAGATACTGAATATTGGTAAGATGTCAGTATTTACCCAAAGCCATCTATAGTTACAGTGCAGTCCCTGTCAAAATTCCACTTTTTCTGTTTCTAAAAAAAAAAAAAAAAAAAAAAACCCATTCTAAAATTTCTAGGGAATTTTGAGGGATTCTGAATAGCCAAAACAACCTTGAAAAAGAACAAAGCTTTGGACTTCCTGATTTTAAAATTTATTATTAATACAAAGCCACAGTAAGTCAAAACTGTCATACATATAGACATACAGTCCAATGGAATAGAATAAACCCTTGCATATATGGTCAAATCATTTTTTCTTTTTGGAGAGTTTTACACTGTTGCTATGGCATCATAGCTCACAGCAGCCTCGAACTATTGAGCACAAGTGATCCCAAGTAGGTGAGACTGCAGTTGCCACAATGCCTAGCTAGGGTTTGTTTTTTTTTTCTATCTTTAGTTGACATGGGGGTCTCACTCTTGCTCAGGCTCATCGCTAACGCCTGAGCTCAAGCAATTCACCTGCCTCAGCCTCCCATGAGCTAGGATTAAAGGACATCTGGGCAAATGATTTTTGACAGGGTTGCCAAGACCATTTAATGGAGAAAGCATAGTCTTTCAACAAATGGCACTGGGTATGCATATGCATAAACTGAATATGCATATGCAAAAGGATCAAAGTAGACCCTTATCTAACATGGAAAAATTAAGTCAAAATGGATCCAAGACCTACATCTAACACCTAAAACTGTAAAACTCTTAGAAAACATAGGGCAAAAACTTCATGGCATTGGATTAGGTGATAATGTCTTGGATGTGACACCTTAGCCACAGGCCACAAAAGAAAAGATACATTGTTCTTAATGAAAGATTTAAAAAAATTTTGTGCACCAAAAGACAGTATCAACAAAGTAAAAAAGGAACCCACAGAATGAGAGAAAATTCAGTATATCTCATAAGGGACCAACATCCAGAATATAGAGAGCACCTAAAACTACATCAACAATAAAACAACCTGATTTAAAAATAAGGAAAAGGGCGGTGCCTGTGGTTCAAGGAGTAGGGCGCCAGCCCCATATGCCAGAGGTGGTGGGTTCAAACCCAACCCCAGCCAGAAACTTAAAAAAAAAAAAAAAAAGTGAATAGACATTTTCCCAAGTAATATATACAAATGAACAGTGAACACATAAGATGCTCAAAATCATGAATCACCAGGGAAACAAAACTCTAACTACGAGATACCACACCACCTCACACCGTTAGGATGTGTACTATCTAAAACCAGAAAGTTTGTATTGGAGAGGATATGAAGAAATTGGAGCTCCTTGCATTGTTGGTGGCCACGTCAAATTATACAGCCACTGTAGAAAACAGTGTGTACTTCCTTAAAAAAAAATTAAAAATAGAATTATAATACAGTTAGCAATGCCTCTTAGGATATCTTCCCAAAAGTTTTGAAGCTAGGATCTTGAGATGTTTTATGCCAGTGTTCACAGAAGCCTTATTCATGATACCTAAAATTCGAATACACCCCTAGTGTTTACTCAAGGGATGAACTAATAAGCATAATGGGGTACACACATATAATGGCTACATACTATTTAGCATTAAAAAAGGAAGGAAATTCTGATGTGCTACAATACAGCTAAACCTTTAGGACATTGAGCTAAGTGAAACAAGCCAGGTATAAAAAAACAAATACTATGTGATTTACTTCTATAGGATACATGGAGTTGTTAAAATTTTACAGATTATAAGTAGAATGGCGATTGCCAGAGGCTAGGAGGAGGGAGGGAATCAGAATTATTATTGCTTAATGAATGTAGGTTCAATTTTACAAGATAAAAAGTTAGAGATGGATGGTGGTGATGGTTAAACAGTATTATCAATTTAGTAACTGAACTGTAAAATAAAAGTGGTAAAGACAGTAAATTTTAAGTATATTTTACTGTAATAAAAAAATGAAAAAGTAGTTCTAGTCCATACATCTATGCTTTGAGAAATGAATGCTTTGATATAAAAGCAAGGTAGGAAAAAAAATTAATAGGCCAAGTGTGTTGGCTCAGGCCTCTAATCCTAGCCCTTTGGGAGGCTGAGGTGATAGATTGCTTGAGCTCAGGAGTTCAAGACCAGCCAGAACAAGAATGAGACCCCGTCTATAGTATAATTAGAAAAACTAGCTGGGCATTGTGGTGGGTGCCTGGAGTCCCAACTACCTGGAAGAGTGAGGCAAGACTCTCTTGAGCTCAAGAGTTTGAGGTTGCTGTGAGCTATGATAATGCCATATTACTCTACCCAGGGCAACAGACAGTGTGAGACAGCCTCAAAAAAAAAAAAAGTTAATTTACATATTGTATATATTTTAAAAGAATGGTTATTCTGTCTTTTTGTGTGTAGGATTACATGTAGTTCTTTTAGTAATTAAGAAGACAAAAAGTCTGATAAAGCTCCAATTTGAACTGAAGTTACTGCTTGCTAGTTGAAATGTTATTAATTTATCCAACCATGGTTTATTGAGAATGAGCAAAAGAGAACATCTGTTCAAATTAACCAACCTTTAGTACCTTCTTAGTTTGAAAACACTATCTGTGGCATTGTGGGCCGTATACTCCAGGAACCTTCTTTGTTCTTGGAAATGTAAACCACATATGCAGTATCACTTAATAATACTTGACCAGGTGTGGTGGTACGGACTTGTAATTTCAGTACTTGGGGATGCTGAGGCAAGAGGATTGATTGAAGCTGAAGTTCAAGGCCAGCCTGGGCAGCATAGTGAGACCCTATCACTACAAAATTTTTTTAAAAATTAAAGCATAATACTTGAAAGAATAAGGTCAAACTATAGTTGGGAGAAAATATGAATTTGTAAATGGAGCAAGTAAAGATTCTAATTCTGGCTGCATAAGTTATCACCAACTATTTATCTTATCCTCAGTTTCCTAGTCCATAAAATAAGAATATAATATCACCATCAGAATATTAAGGATTAAGTTCATTCTTACAAAGTGATAACATAAAAACCATTCAACTTAATATTTAATACTCAGTTAATTTAGGCTTTTATGTTTTAGTATTTCTAACTGCAGAGAAATCTGGAAAGGGTATTGTCAATTTAAGAGTGAACGGAGGAAGCCAGGAGGCTTCATGTAGATGGGGCTCAACCCTGAACCTTGTATGTTTTACATTAGTTGTGCACTGGGATGACTGGCATTTCATGGGATGGAAAAAGGGGAGATTTTATTTATTACATTATTGGTTTTTATCTTAACTTAGTATGAAAAACTTGTAACTTTTTTTAGCTACTTCAGATGAACAAATTACCAGGTTAATGGTGATGGAGTTTGGTCCATTTTACTAACAGTGAAATGTGTATGCCCAATTGATACCTTGATAATACATTTGAGAAATGATGGAGAAACAGAAACAGAAGCATCCAAAATTCAAAAGAAATCTGGAGAGAAATTGTTTACCACTTTACACAGTTGTGCACCTGGTAATATGGAAGGCCTGCCCACCTTTAAACTGATAGGAAAAGGTAGGAAAGGAGTGGACCCTGTGGCTCAAGGAGGAGGGCGCTGGCCCCATATACCAGAGGTGGTGGGTTCAAACCCGGCCCAGTCAAACAAAGAAAGGTAGGAAGGACCTTACTTTAGGGACTGACCGAAGAAAGATAGTGCACCTCAGGCTTCGGCTGGGAACAGCAGTCTGTTGAAATGAGGAGCTGGAACTGAGGTTGACTACAAGTCTACTTTCCATTTATTATTACTGAGCATTCAACAGAGGACTCAGATAACTAAGGGGTCGTCTCTTCCTTTGTGTCGTGACTCGGGAAGAGTATCTTATGGGCTGTAAGAGAGACTCAGAAAAAGTGGTCTGAGAATATATAGGCACAATGGCTAATCCTTTAGAAGAACAAGAGAGATTTTAATAGCCAGGTGAAAGCAGGAGGAGGAATTCCAAGGAAAGGCCTTCACATATAAAAGGTGAATTCTTTGGGAAGTTCTGTTTTTGTACCAGGAAGAGTTTGCTGGCATTTGAGAACAAGGAGGGTAGTCAATGAAAATATGAAAATGGGCTCGGCGCCTGTGGCTCAGTGGGCTAAGGCTCCAGCCACGTACACCTGAGCTGGCGGGTTCGAATCCAGCCCTGCCTTCCAAACAACAATGACGATGGCTGCAACCACAAAATGGCCAGGCGTTGGTGGCAGGCGCCTGTAGTCCCAGCTACTTGGGAGGAGGAGGCAAGAGACTCTCTTGAGCCCAGGAATTGGAGGTTACTGTGAGCTGTGATGCCACAGCACTCTATCCAGGGTGACAGCTTGAGACTCTGTCTCAAAAAAAAAAAAAAAAAAAAGTGTTTCCTCAAAGTATTATTCATGTAAGATTTTAGGAATTTGATTATGGACTAGAAATCAAATAAAATAAACTGTTTTTAGAATTGGGCACAGAATATAGATTTACAGGTGTTTTATCAACTTACATAACTTCATCACTTTTAATTAGTATGTTAACACATGATTATTTGCTTTGTAGATTATCTTGGCTGTTTTCATAATTATGGTTATCTTCTCCTTTGGCCATATACACATAACACACACATCTCTTAGCACATTTGTATTTAGGCTATGCAAATTTATTACAATATTACTCTATTCTGTCTTTAATTAGGCAGGCAAATATTCTAATAAAAAGTTTCAAAGTGAATTTTGTATTTTCCCATATATTCTGTAGCTTGGGGCAAGACACTTGTCAGGTTCATAAAACTAGATATAACTACCTCTAAATCAAATTGGGATTTGACTTAACAGAAGAGAATTAAGCTGTGGAAAATGAGAAAAGAAAAATACTTTCTGTAAGTCATATCTTTTTATTTGGGATTTACTACACTTTGAATATTTACTTGAAAAAGTATTCTTACTATGAATAGTTTCAAAGACTGTTTAATATGGTGTTTTCCTTAAATAAGATAAATTTAGGAATTCGGAGGTACAGTAATAAAAATTTTCAAAGATTTATTAACTACCCTATACCAGGTATCATTTTTTGGCATTAAATTTCTATACTAAATATATTAGTACTCTAATTGTTATGTGAACAAAATAGTTTGGAATACAGAGGAAGGAACTGTTGAGGTGGTTGGGAAATGACATTTGAACTGGTCTGGAAGGTTGACTGTAAAGTCCCCTGAAGATAAAACAGGATGGGCAGGGCATGGTGTTCCCAAAATTCTTTACAAAAAAATGCAGAACAGCTTAGGGATCATAACCTTTGATACACTGCAAGAACAGGGTTTAGTAGTTGACTTAAAGGTGAACTGAAATGGAAGAATTGTTAAAGGGGATTCCTGTGATTCCCTTTTGAAACCAGGTTTTCAGCAAACAAAGTATCTAAAGCAGCAGTTCTCAACCTCTGGCTCGTGACCCATAGGAAATGCATTAAAGGGTCGCGGCATTTGGAAGGTTGAGAACCACTGATCTAAAGTTAGTGGTATCTTAGGGAACAAATGATTCCAAGTGGGACATTCTAGGGAGGGGAATCAGTGCATCTGCTGATGCGGATCGTCAGTATTAGAAGCATTTGTGGAAGATGAGCTAATTCAGACCAGAAGATTCAAACACAGTAGCTTGGGGGACTGTCTGGGTGAGAGGAGGGAGGTAATTTTCAGGTACTTTCGCGTAATCCCACTTAAGTCAGGGAGGATGTTTTGCTGCTCCTTTATTTCATCGGGATGCCCCAGGGGAGAAGGATCACACAGGCTGGACGAGGAGCTCAGTATTCAGACACTGGATGGCCACTGGATGCCACCGTGCTTAAGGCCTGTTTGTTCCTCTTGTTCATTTGCTGACTTGTCATTGTTTCATGTTTACATTGAGACCTGCTGATAATGTGAATATTCCAAGAGCTGTCATCCTGAAAGAAATATTTTTTAAGAATGAAGACTACAGGCTCTTTGGCTTCATACTTGCTAATACTTTATGAAATGAGTGTTTATTCTAAAAGCATGAAAATAAAGATATGCTAACCAGAAGCTTTAGTTTTACCCATTGTCAATAAAGAGCTATGCAAGAGCCATTAGTTCATGTTTCACAAAATCAGGAAAAAAAAATTAGCAGGATTATTTCATTAGGCATATTTGTCTTTTTATATACCTTTGATTTAAAAAACCATTCTCTGGTTTTTCAGGATTATCATTTGGAAACTGAATTTCTTCCTCTGGTGCAGTGGTTCTCAACCTGTGGGTTGGGACCCACAGGAACTGTATTGAAGGGTTTGTGGCATTAGGAAGGTTGAGAACCACTGATCTAGTGATAAGGTTGATTCTTTGTGTACCATAGAATTATAAAAATTAAGTAACAAAGTTGGAAGTAAGCACTAAGTAAATAAGGGTTGTTACCACTCCTCACTCATGCCATCTTTCTTTGTAAATACTTGCTTGCATTTTCTTTTTTTTTAACTCAGCCAGTAGTATGGCAGGTAACATAGACCATCTCAGGATTTTAAGAAGGTCTTCAAGTTGTAGAGAGAAGGATTTGGTTCAGAGTGCATACTCTTATGCTGTGGAGACAGTATGGACAATTCCCATAGGATAAAGTTATACTGGAGGCCAAGGGATTAAAAAAAGATACTCTTTGTCAAACATCTTAAAACCTTATTGAGGTGTGAGCATTAAAATCACACTGAAAAAGTATAGAAAAATTACTGTATTCCATCAATTTCAAAATGTGTATTTTTTTCTACATTTTGTTACATGTGAATTTAGTATTTTTAAGTCAGTCATGTTACAGTTTGACACTATTTTCTTAGTAGTACATAAATATGTCTTAAAATTAGTGGCATTTTAGTTTTTCTTTTTTTTTTTTTTGAGACAGTCTCACTCCATAGCTGTAGCGTCACAGCTCACAGCAACGTCCAGCTCCTGGGCATGGGTGATTCTCTTGCCTCAGCCTTCCGAGTAGCTGGGACCACAGGTGCCCGCCACAACGCCCGGCTATATTTTTGTTGCAATTTGGTTGGGGCCGGGTTTGAACCTGCCATCCTTGGTATATGGGGCTGGCGCCTTACCAACTGAGCCAAAATTATAGCAACACTAATTCTTCATCTCAAGAGGTCATAATGTTTGACAGTCTCATTATGAAATACGTGGTACATAGTGGATGTTTAATAAATATTAATGTTCTCACTTTTCTCATGTGCAAAATAAGGTTGATAATGTCTGCCTTGCTAAGTTGGTATAGGACTGCTCTGATGATTGATAGCAATTATTTATATGAAAGCACTTTTTAACTGTAAAGTGCTATATCAATTTGGGAATTTTTTTGAAACATTCTAGGCCTTTCAAGAACTGATTCTAAGGTTTCTGTTAGATTAATTTTTTACAGTACTCTATTCGCTCTGCCTCAGCTGAATACCTGGCTGTATATTTCAGATATGCCAAATACTTTGACATGTTTTGCTTTTATGTTTAGACTATACTAGTTTCACTCTCACTATATTCTCTGCCCTTACCCGTCAAGATTTAGCACCAGTATCCTCACTTCATCTGATTGAAGTTACAGGTTCTTGACCCTTTTAAAAATGTTGATTTTATTTTGCTTTTTATTGTGGTGTTTTGTCTGTTTTACTTTCACTGAATTGGAAGCTATTTGAAGGTAGGGACAGATCTAACATAGCACCTTATCCACAGAAATTGTGTGGTATATATTGAATAGAACTAAGTACCTGGTGGCAAGGAAAGATTTTCTTGCCAACAAGATGGATGAATG
Source organism: Arctocebus calabarensis (assembly GCA_963573935.1). Classification (NCBI taxonomy): domain Eukaryota; kingdom Metazoa; phylum Chordata; class Mammalia; order Primates; family Lorisidae; genus Arctocebus; species Arctocebus calabarensis. Next base: position 7,313 of record CAUYON010084087.1, on the reverse strand, counting down.
AAAAAGTAAAAAATGTAGAGCTTTTATTTTTTTTTAATTATTTTATTTTTTTGAGACAGAGTCTCACTGTGTCACCCTAGTAGAGTGCTGTGGTGTCATAGCTCACAGCAACCTCAAACTCTTGGGCTTGGACAATCCTTTTGCTTCAGCCTCCTGAGTAGCTGGGGCTACAGGCTTGGGCTACAACACTGGGTTAGCTTTCCGTTTTTGGTAGAGATGGGTCTTGGTTTTGCTCAGGCTGGTCTCGTATTCCTGAGCTCAACAATCCACCCACCTCGGCCTCCCAGAGTGCTAGAATTACAGGTGTGAGCCACTGTGCACAGCCAGTGTGGCGCTTTTAGAATGGAGTGTTTGTAAAGTTGTGAGATGTGTTTTGAATGGTAGAGTAGCCTCCGGCTATGGAAGTCCCTTATACCACCTGGAGAAGATGGAGCCTACTGTACCAGGACAACTACTTTTAAATCTTATTTAGCGGTAGACCATTCTTCTGAAAACTCCAGATGGAGTCACTGTGGTTGATAGAAGCACTGGATTTCCCAAGCTGCTCGGATGTTCCCTTTCTCTTGACTTCTTAGCAGAACATTGGGGATTTCATAAAGCAAGGTTTGACAACCAATGTGCTAGATTTGGGAGCTATCTTGCTGGAGAATAACATGTTGAGAGTTGTGCTTCAGACAGAAAAGCTGGTAGCAATGTGAATGATAGATCGCAGAGGGGAGTGTTTGATTTCTTTTTTAATTGCTTTGTTTTCTTTCTTTCTTACCTCCGAACAATTGGTCGTCTTTAAGGATTATTCCGTGGGACAGTCTTTCCTAACTGTCCCTCCCAGATTCCTGCACAGCAGTTATCTCAGGTTTGCTAATCTTCACTGTGGTGTATTGAGCTCAATGTCGAGCTGTCTGGCTGTGCTGAGAGTTCTGCAGGCTGTTGGGTCTGTCGCTTCCACTGACTTCAGTGTACTTGTGCAAAGTCTTGGCGATTTTTTTTTTTTTTTTTTAAGATTAATATGAGGTACAAAGGATTAAGTTACAGTGTTTTCATTTGTTGGGTAAAGTCCCCTTTGTAGCTTTCTGCTGCACTCGCGGTACGCCCCATACCCTTATGTTGTACCCATTAGGGGAGCACACCAGTCGCCTTTCCTCCTCCCACCTCCCCCCAAATTGATTGAGCTTTTCTCTAGCGTGTGTAACAGTTCGTCTACTGCCTTCATATTAGGATTGAGTACCTTGGATACTTGATTTTCATTCCTGTGATTCTTTTACTAAGAAGAATGTGTTTCAAGTCCATCCACTACTACCAATTTTTTTAATTGGTAATAATATTAGTTTTCAGCTCTGCTGTAGCTTATGCTGTGTTCCTTTCTGTTACTGCTCAGAAAGGTGCTTAAAATGGTCTCTTGGAAACATGACTATATTGGATTATTTAGAACACTTGATATACTAATTTAAAAAGAGTTGGCTGGCTCGGCGCGTGTGGATCATGTGGATAAGGCACCAGCAATATACACCTGAGCTGGCGGGTTAAAATCCAGCCGTGGCCTGCCAAACAACAATGACGGCTGCAACAAAAAACGGCCGGGTATTGTGGCAGGTGCCCGTAGTCCCAGCTACTTGGGAGGCAGAGTCAGGAGACTCGCTTGAGCCCAGGAATTGGAGGTTGCTGTGAGCTGTGATGCTATAGCACTCTATCCAGGGTGACAGCTTGAGCTGTCAGCTCAAAAGAGGCAGCTGTCTCAAAAAAAAAAAAAATAAAATAAATAAATAAATAGAGATGGCTGTCCAAGTGATAGAAGAAAACAAAAATTATTGGTTAAGAAGCCTGTATTATAAGACTGAGTTTCCTCATAACTGTAGGTAGGTTATAAAGTTAAAAAAAATTATTTCTTCTCTGCTTAGGCAATGTGGACTCAGAAATTAGTTGGTTGTGTAGGCCTCTTACAGCAAAGGAATTAGCTTGGCTTAATTTGGTGAGAAAAGATTAATTGTGTACTACCTAATAAACAGGAATAAAAATATTTAAGCTGGCTACTATCATACATTTCTGTCTTAGGCATTTTTCACTTAAGATATGAATAGGTGGTTAATATAATTTCTTCTTAGACTTTAAAAATATGTTCAAATTTATCACTATCTGGGTTTGATCATGGTTGAGAAGTAATAGTTTCATTTGAGAATGAAAAGGCATAATTTGAGGCATTATAGAATTTCACAGAAGGAAATCAGTAAATTTTTCTATTTTTACTATAACTTATAAGTAGTTATTTAGAATGACAGTGTGAAAAAGTATGCGTGTTTTAAGGAGGATGTTGTCAAATTAAGAAAGATAAATAAGGTGGGTTTTTTTTTTTTTTTTGGAACCCTACATTTGGAGATAAGCTCATTTAGGAGCAGGCATTTTCCTGTATACTAGGTACCTTTAAAAGTTAGAGTAAGAAGCAGATGAACAATGTTAGTCTGCTCAACCCCAGGCCGCCCCGAAAAATCTCTCTGCCCCCAACTCCCTGCTGCAGTACAAAGCTCACATGTGATGAGCCCTCAGTCTGACCTGGGTATGTGCCAAATATTTGTCATGTCATGTCATTTACTCCTCAAAGTAATCTCTGAAGTATTGGGTAGATATAATTATCTGCATTTTATAATATAGACACTGAGGCTCAGAGAATTGAAGTTGCTTACCTAAGATATGGTAGTTTGTAAGTGGCAGAGCTAGCATTCAACCTCTTTGGTATCTGACTAAAAAAATCTATTATGTGGCTTCCTTATGCTGTAAGCTTTTTGCTTTAGTTTAGAGGCAGCACTATGCATTATGCCGTAAGTATATGCACAAGCATTAGAAGACCAGGCCCATGTGATGTGTGTAATTGCACTGGGTATTAAAACCACACACTCTAGAAAAAAATTAAAGAATGTATAATTTTTTTATACACAAAGCTTTTATTTTACTTTTGAGACAGGGCCTTACTCTCTTGTCCAGGCTAGAGTGCAGTGGCAGGATCATAGCTTGGTGTAGCCTTCTAGCCTTGAACTCTTGGACTCAAGTGATCCTCCTGCTTCGGCCTCCAATAGTGGGAGGAATACAGTCGTAAGCCACCATATCTGGAGTACACAATGGATGAAAGAATGTGCATGGTACTGTGTCATGCTTCCTCTCTATGATTCTGTTAGTTTGAAGTGCAGGTATTTGCTACTTGACATAGGCTTCTTGGATGTTCTTAGTTAGCAAAATATTTTCTCCTTTTAAAAATTATTTTTTAAATGTATGCTTTAATGTTGAATTATAAGTTTTAAGACATTTTAAAGTTGGACCTAAATATCTATTTAGAATTTTGTTTTGTAGAAACCAGTAACTTAAAGGAATAATTGAGTGAACCTTCATTGAGAACCTGAAATGACTTAGGGACTGTGCTAGGTGTCAGGGACTGGTTATGTGATCTAGAAGAACAAGAAGTGCACTTATAGGGTAGATGTTGTACCACCCAAAGGGGCTGATACAAACAGTACCTATGAAGTAATTATTAACTGAAGGAAAGAAGAAAGTTGAAATTGTGGTCTATGTAAACCACCAAAATTAGTGTCTCTAAGTTTGTTTTTTCATCTGGAATAAAGGATCATAAACTCCATATAAGAGGGATAGTTATATTAAGTAAGTTAAAATATGGGACTATGCTCAGATCTTTGGCACATGTTAGATGGTTAATAATTTAGTCAAATAGAGAAAAATAATGCATTATCCTTGTTCTCAAGCAGAATTAGGATTTCAGATGGGATTCTTAAACATTGTGAAATTGGACTTCAGTTACTATATCCCTGTATTTGCTTTAAAATTCTGAGTCTGGGCGTGGTGGCTCACACTGTAATCCTAGCACTCAAGGAGGCCAAGGCAGGGAATAACTTGAGCTCAGGAGTTGGAGATCAGCCTGAGCAAAAAGCAAGACCTCCATCTCTACTAAAAATACGATTGCTCGAGAGGATTGCTTGAGCCCAAGATTTGGGGGTTGTGTGAGCTATGACACCACGGCACTCTACCTGGGGCAACAGCTTGACACTGTCTCAAAAAAAAAAAAAAAAAAATTCTGTCTGAGCTTCACTAACAATCCACAGTGCTTTTGATTCTAAGAAGAAAACATACAAACACACACATATGCTCCTGTGTCTGCTCACACGAGACAAAATTGATATTTTTCTTGTTGATGGAAAGAAAATCTATCCAAAGTTACTGCTCAGTACCATCAAATAGTTTTAAGTTTAGATGCCCTCCATAGTAATGAGAATATGGGGGGTGAGCAGAAGCAATATTTTTGGAGAAAAGTTTGGTTACAGAGAGAGGTCAGTAGGTATTGGACTTTCAACAGCTCCTGTATTCACTTCTGTGCAAGTCTCAGTTCTTACCCACAGAGCTGTGGTAACTTTCTTCTCCTAGAGGACAGAAATGAAGCTGTGTGATGGCACAAGGCTGTGGCATGCGTGCAACGCGGGCTGCTGTTCATGCCCGTCTGTACAGAATGCTGTTCCTTCTAAAGACCTTTTCCTTCTCCTTCCTAAAGGGAAGAGAAAATGTGTTTCTCCTTCTGGACGAAAGTGAACTGACTTGTTTTATTTCCTGTTGCCAGTTTTATAGAAAATCCCTAGTATGATGTATAATAGAGACAAAAGGGCATTTTTACTTATTAAGGCCATTTCCCATTCTAAGAATGTGTTTGGAGCTTTCTCTATATTCAGAGTTAACTGTTTTTTAAATGTCTAAACCTATTTTATGTATAATTTAAATTCTATATTGATCTTTGAAGGCATTCAATAATTATTTCACCTTTACAACAAGAAAATAAACTCATTTTCTGAAATTAGATTTGAATCATTAAAATATAAATGTTCACAATACAAGGATACATTTCAAAACAACTAAGAGTAAATTACGTCTTTCCACAAAATAAGTGAGGTGACAATTACATTAATCAGTTATATTTAAGCATTCTACATTGTACATCAAATCATCACACTCCATAAATGGATATAGTGGTGGCTTAATAAAAATTAAATTAAAAAAATGAGGTCAAAAAATATATAAAATGTTATGACTATAAGGTAGCATTAAAAAGCCAGAAAAATTATTAAATTTAGACTATTACTTTTAGGTCTACATTTTCAACACTTCTAGAAGTGCTTTTGAGTTGAAATTGAAATGTCAAATCATATAAAACTTAAAAAAAATACATGTCTGGTTTAGTATTGCTGTCACGCAGTATTAAATATTAAACATTAATTCATGCTGGTGACAGGTCACAGTGATTCAGTTTAATGAAAAATTGTCCAGTGACCTCTGTAATATAACTGATGTAATATTTACCATAGTAATAAGATTTGTTTTGTTAGTGAACACTTAAATATGATTTTTAAGTCATGTATGACTATCTCTTTCAGAGATAATCTACTACTGAAATTTACAAATTTTATAACTTTTGGGAAACATTTTTTATAAAGGAAATATTATGATTATATGCATCTTCCTCATGTGCTGCCTTCAAGGTAGTCAGGACAGAGTTCGTTGATACCAGGTGCCTGTATCCAGTGATAAGTTTAGTATCTGTAATAAAATTTGCTGTAAGTGAATCTAAAAAGAAAGCTTTAAGTAAAAGGAATGAATTTTGGAGCAGAAGTAAATAAAGAAATCTTTAATAGAGAATAAATTATATTTTGGAGTTAGTTTAGTTATGTTTAGTTTACATATTTGTTCATTAGTTTAGTTTGCATATTTGTTCATAACATTTACTATCTGTGATTTAGGGCAAATTAGTAATCTCTCTTTAGTTTCTTTATCTGCAAAATGGATATAATGTCCCTACCTGATAGTCTATGTGTAATTATGCCACTTCAGTATTATTTGCTATCTCTATACATGTGTGTGATCAGTCCTGCAGCAGGGTAGAGCCATGAGCCATTCAGGCTCCTTTGAGAATAGCGTGTGAGGGACTTCACGGGGATGCAGGTGGCGGTTGTACTTGAAGAGCCCCAGTCACAAAATAACATTGTGTGTGTGGACGGTGATTTGTATTTGCCCGTCCCCTAAATATTCTGCTATTTGAAGTCAGTTTAGCTGCTTTCCTTGATCAGAAAAAAGTTTCCCCCATGAACCCCCATCGTATTACCCCACAACCCAAATCCAGCAACACTACCCCCAAACCCCAACTAAAGCTGACTTTTCCCATCTACTCAAATCTATGCTGGTTCTCTTTTCTTTGTATTAAGAAATCATATCTGAAACATACTTCCAAACTTTCACTTAGGGTTGAGTGAAACAAGCTGATTTTGAATATTAAATTGCTGCTTGTGTATTTAATTTTAAAAGAGCTTAAGATAGTTGCTCTCAGGTTTTCATTTTAGTTTATTGTGCTCTGGAAAGATGAGTTTAGTTTATTGCATCTCTATTGAAAGGTGCCTTTTAAAAGTTTGATTTAGAAGTGTATTGATAAACCAAAGTTTCATAGTCCTCTTTAAAAAATGGACTTCAGTTTTTTTCCTTGTTTTGTTTCATAGGTTGTAAAGCTTAAAAATAGCTTTAAGGGATGGAGCTTGAATTGCAGTAATTTAATTCTAATTCAGTAGACACATGATAGTCTACCATTTTGGCGGTACTGTAATCCTATTGACTGTTTTTGACATAATCAGTGGGATACTTTAGTGGTACTCTAGGTATTGGATACATGCATCTCTTACTGGCTTTCTGCAAACTGGTTTGGTCTGGTGAAGATTTATTTTTTGAAATATGCTCAAGAAGTGTTAACGTTTTTGTCTTCACACCTAGCTTATGTGAAAAATTGTCATATTGTGTACTATAGTTTTGCAATGACTGAAAATAGTGTTCTGAGCTTAGTTTTAAGTAGATACACCATGACAACCAAATTTGTCAAGCCAAGATGTAAGTTTTGGACTATGAAAATTAGGTTTCTCATAGGAATCACAGTAATCACAGGGTGAGAATAGGTTAGACAGCATTGCCAAATTTGTAAAAGAGCGTTAGAATCTAGACTCAATAAGGAGGAACATGTGAATATACCATGTAGAAACAATTTTTTAATTTTAGATTTCATAATAAGGTTTTTGAGATAGTTTTGCAGGTATACTTCAAGAGAAGGAGGAAAAGGAATGCATTTGAATTTACTCTGTAAGCACTTACAATTTTTTTTTTTTTTGAGACAAAGCCTCAAGCTGTCACCCTGGATAGAGTGCTGTGGCATCACAGCTCACAGCAACCTCCAATTCCTGGGCTCAAGCGAGTCTCCTGCCTCCGCCTCCCAAGTAGCTGGGACTACAGGCGCC
>CAUYON010084086.1:0-31081 GCA_963573935.1 Arctocebus calabarensis | reverse complement strand
GGAGGTGGTGGGTTCAAACCCAGCCCTGGTCAAAAACTGCAAAAAAAAAAAAAAAAAAACCCCAAACCCACACAATTAGGTATAAGTTGAGTATCCTTTATCCAAAATGCTTAAGACCAAAAGTGTTTCAAATTTCAATTTATTAAAACATTTTAGAATATTTACATAGACATCATAAGATATCTTAGTGATGGGACCCAAGTCTAACTTTGAAGTTCATTTATTCTCAATACATGTTATACACATAGCCTAAAGCTAATTTTATGCAATATTTTTAATAATTTTACATATGAAACAAAGTTTGTGTTCAATACTTATGAGTCGAATTTCCCACTTGTGGCATCAGGCCAAAACTGGAAACATGTCAGATTTTGGAGTATTTTAGATTTCAGATTTGGGGATTAGGAATGTGCAGTCTTTATTAATACAATATTCTGCCTGTGTTCTCGGGAGACACATTCCAAGTCTCCCTGTAGGTGTCTGAAATCACAAATTGTACCTTACATACTACGTTTCATCTGTTAGACACATAACTATGATAAAGTCTAATTTATGAATTATGCACTGCAAGAGATTAATGAAAATTACTCATGATATAAAACAACTATACCAAAACACTGTAATAGAGGTTAAGTGAATGTGGTCTCTTACTCATCCTTCTTCTGATGTGTCTGTCTGATCACTGAGAGGGGTACTAAATGACTGTTTGGTAATGTATTGATACGGATATGTTGGGAAAAGGGATAATTCATTCCCAGGATGGGAGAGAGTGTAGCGACTGAGTGATACAACATGAGCTTTCCTCACACAACTCAGATGGAGTATAATTTAAAATTCACAAATTGTTTATGTTTGGAATTTTCCATTAAATATTTTCAAGGCACAGTTGATCTCGGGCAGCTGAAACCACGGAAATTGAGACCACAGATAAAGGGAGACTAGGGTATGTCCACTTATCAGACAAGGTTCTTAAAACTTAATAGCAAAAGGAGCTGGCCAAAGACACATAGCAACTTAAGTGTTGAGTCTGGGACCTGTTTCTGGTCTTTTGATTTCAATGGAATGTTTTTCCCACTACTCCACGATTCAGTTTCCTTCAGTGGTTACTTTCTTTCCATGAGCCACTGATGGAGAAGGCTTCCTACATGTTAAAACTAATAACAAATTAAGCAAATAAAAGAGTTTTCAAAATGAAGAAAAAATACCAAACTCCATTTCCCTATGTCCATAGAAAATTTAATTTTATTTATTTTTCTTTTCATTCATTCATTCTTTTTTTTTGTAGAACATATTTATTTTAGGAAGTTTTTAATTTTTATCCCCTCAGATGAATCTCTAGGAAACTACTTTTTCGTCTTCTCAATATCTCATCTTTTATGCTTCTTTGTGAAAAAGCAAAGGAATACTTGAACTTAGTAAGACTTATTTAGCATTTGTGAAGTTAATGAACAAAACATTTCCTGGGTTGTATAGTTTTGTCCACATGATTTGTTTTGATGATATCTTAAGACTTGCCTAAATTACTATTAAGAGCTACATTAAGAAAAACCAGTTCACTATACTTGTAAAGTAATTATTCTCAGTACTATATGAATATGTAGACTGTAAATGTAAAATGCAAAACTGTAACACTCAAAGACAACATGGAAGAAAATTTACCTGACTTTGGGTTTAGCAATGGCTTAAATATACCACCAAGGGCATGATCTATGAAAGGAAGAATTGACAAGCTGGACTTTTATTAAAACTTAAAGTTATTGCTTTGTGAAAGACACAGTCGAGGGAATGAAAACACAAGTTACACACTAGGAGAAAATATTTGCAAAAAACATATGCAGTAAAGGATGTTTATCCATAATACACAAAGCACTCTTAAAATTCCACAACAACAAACAAGTAGATTAACAAAATGAGCCAAAGACTTGAACAGATACCTCACCAAACAAGAAATACAGATGGCAAATATGCATATGAAAAGATATTCTGCATCATATGTCATCAGAAATAGGAAAATTAAAGACAATGAAATACCACTATACACCATTAGAATGGCCAAAATTCAGAATGCAGATGACACCAACCGCAAGCGAGGATGTGGAGTGTGAGAAACTCTCCGTTACTGCTGGTGGTAAGGCAAAACTGTGCAGCTACTTTGCAGAGCAGTTTGGTGGTTTCTTGCAAGACTGAAAACACTTTCAGCATAGATCTGGCAACTGTGTCCTTTGATGTTCGTACAAAGGAGTTAAACATTTCTATCTATGTAAAAACTTGCATGCAGATGTTGATTCACAATTGCCAAAACTTGAAAGCAATCAAGATGTCCTTCAGTAGGTGAATGGATAGATAAACTGTGGTATCTCCAGACAATGGCATATATTCAGCATTAAAAAGAAATGGGCTATCAGTCATGAAAAGACATGAAGAAAACTTAAATACATATTATTATGTGGAAGAAACCAATCTTGGAAAGGCTACACACTGTATGATTTCAAGTATAAGATGTGGTAGAAAAGGTAAAACTATGAAGATGGTAGCAAGGTCAGTGGTTGAGAGGAGGAAATGGGTTTTAGATAGGAATGAACAGGCTGAGGAAAGAGGAGTTTGGGGGCATTGACACTAGGGTGTATGATGCTACCACGGTGAACACAAGTGATTATGCATGTGTCAAAACCCATGGAATATACAATGCCAAGAGCAAACCCTAATGTGAATGATGGCCTTTAAAAGATAATGACCTGCCGACACAGCTTCATGCTTTGTGACGAATGCAGCACTCTGCTGTGCTTTGTTGATAATGAGAGGAGGGTGTGCCTGGGGCAGGCAGTATGTGGGAAATCTCTACCTTCCTCTTAATTGTGCTATGAAGCACTAAAAAATTTAAGCCTTAAAAGGTGTAGTTACAACCCCATTTTCACTCTTGGTCAAAGTTCTTGTTTCTTATTTTACTGAGAAATTAGCCACCCAGAAGAGAATTTCACCACGTTCTCTCCACCTTGTTTATCCACTTCCATGTCTGAATGTGGCCCCCAACAACATACCTGTTGGAACCTAATCCCCAGTGTCATAGTACTTAAGGATGGAGCCTTCAGTACGTGACTGGGAGCTCTCATAAATGGGACTGGTGTCCTTAAGAAAAAGGCTTGGGGGAGTCTGTTTGCCCTGTGCACCCCGAGAAACACACAGAAGCTGCCATTAATGAGCAATGGGCCCTCACCAGACACTGAATCTTCTGGAAATGTGATCTGAGACTCCTGAACTGTGAGCAATAACTTTATGTTGTTTATAAAGTGTGTAGTCTAAGGTATTTTGTTATGGCTGCCCAGATAAACTTAGACAACCACCCACCCGAATCTGTGTGTCTGTGCTCTGCTTTCTCACCTCTCACGTAAAGGAACTCCTTGTTCGTTAGTGCTCCTAGCTAAGGACAATCTCTTCTTGTACAATAAATCCCCATACTTCTTGTCTGTTCAACACCACCTCCCTAATAATTATCCTCTCTATAGCTTATGTCAATTAACTTTTCTTTTTCTTTCCCTCTCAATTTTATTTTATTTGTTGAGACAAGGTCAGGCTCAGTCATCAAGGCTAGAATGCTGAGGCCTCAGGATAGCTCACTCCAACTTCAAACTCCCAGGTTCCAGTTATCCCCCTGCCTTGGCTTCCTGAGTAGTTGAACCTGCAGGCATGTGCCACCATGCCCTGCTAATTTTTCTATTTTTTATAGAGATGGGTTCTCACTATTTTGCTCGGGATGATGTTGAACTTCCGGCCTCAAGCAATCTGCCTTCCTTGGCCTCCCAAATTGCTGGGGATTTTAGCTGTGAGCTACTATGGCCAGCCTAGATTTCTCTTACTACATGTTGTTATTTCTTCTATTAAAATTTTTTTAAATCCTCTTTTTTCATCTCATTTGCTCTTCCTCTTCACCTCTTTTTTTTCTTCCATTTATATTAAAATGAATCAGAAGAATTGTCCTTAAATAACCACATTCTTTTCAGTTCCTCTAAGAAAAATATTTTTTAATCTATTACATTGTTTTTTTTTGGGGGGGACCTGCTACTCCTCCAAGAGTGTCCTTATCATTATCAACAATGAGTGCCATGTTTCTAAATCCAATGCAAGTTTTCAGTATTCTTCCTATTTGATTAAACAGTAGTATTTGAACCTTAGAAATATTTTCTTCTTCTTTTTTTATCTTCTACCTCAGGATTCTCCTTGTCAGTTTTCCTTTCCTGTAATATCGGTGTGTGTCAGAGCTTATTCCTTTTCTCCTTTATATCTTCATGTAGTCCCTTGCTTTCATCCAGTATCATGGTTTTTAAATGACATTTATAACCTGATGACTTTCTAGCATCAACCTTGACCTTATACTCCAGAGGTGAATATACAACCATTTATTTGAGATCTTTATCTAGATGTCTAACAGTCACCACTCAAATTTACTGTATGCAAAACCACTCAAACCTACTCTCTCTGGTCTTTACTGTTCTGAGAATGGCAACTCCCCTCTCCTAATAATTGTTTAACACTAAAACCTTCTACTTATTCTTACACATCTGTTACCTCATCCATTTGTAAACACCAAGGCTCAGTCTTTAATAGATGTCCAGAATCTGAGAACAATCATACCACTTCTGTCACTACACCCTTAATCTAAGCCAGTGTCATTTCTCACCTGAAATATCACAATAGCTTTCTCTTTTACCTTTTCTCCCACCTTCTGCCTTTACCCTTCTCAAGTCTATTTTTAAAAAATTAGCCAGAGTAATTTTATTTACTTAAAAAAAAGTCTGTGCAATAAATTTCCTTAAAACCCTCCAATAGTTTTCTATATTACTTTGAATAGAAGTCAGATCCTTATAACAGTTCTTGGCCTATGCAGTGTCACTATCATTTTCTTTTCATACGTAGGTACTGCTACCCTCTCCTTTACTCATTTTGCATAGCCATCCTGTTCCCCAATCTGTGTTTGGTACTTTTGAATTTTTTTATTTTTAATTATTATGGGTACCTAATTGTGGTATGAATTTATAAGGTTCATATGTTGCTTTGATACAGGCATATAATGTGAATTAATCAAATCACTGGCTCATTTCACTTAACATAATGTTCTCCAGGTCCATCTATAGTGTTGCAAATGGCAGGATTTCATTTGTTTCTTTTCATTCGTTTCTGTGGCTATATAACATTCCATTTTACACATGTACCAGGATTTCTTTATCTATTCATCTGTTGATGGACACTTAGGTTGATTCCAAATCTAGGCTATAGGGAATAGTGAATGCCACACGTGAATGCAGATTATCTTTTCAATATACTAATATTGATCCCTTCTTGTGGGTATACCTAGAAATGTGATTGATGGGTCCCCTTTCTCCACATCCTTGCAGTGTTTGTGATTGCATACATTTTTGACAAAAGCCACTTAAACTAATGTGAGATGATACTGTTTTGATTTTCAGTTCCCTCATTACTAAGCATATTGAGTATTTTTTCATATACTTTTTCCCACCGTGTTCTTGATCACAGAGGGTATCCTCTGCTTCAGGGTAACTCACAGATTTTCCTTTTGGGTGGTAGAAAGGTAAATTTCAATTTTACCTTCCTCCACCCCTCCCTAATCCCTGCCTTTTACTTCCTTTACAGTTATGTCTAAGTGTTCTGAGGAGCACTTGCCTATGGCATGAAGTTCAGTGTACATGGTGTGTGCCTCCCCGGGTGTCAGCAACACCTTCTCTATCATCTGCTGACAGGGCCATGCTGACCTGGTCTTTCCTTGGGAACTTTTACAGTTCACTCTCTCCCCAACCTTCTTTATTCAGTCCCCAATTCCACTGCATACATGTCATTTCTCTAGGCCATCTGCACTGTTCTTGGTCTCCTGGTAACCTTCCTATTGCTCTAGTATACCTGTCAGCTGCAGAAAACTCACTTAGGCCATCTTAAATCTTTCTGCCTAGACACATCATGTGGAGTGTTCTAATGTTCTCCCTCTAGTCAAGGCAAGGGGAACCCCAGAGCTCTTGAATATAACATCTCTTCCTTGACAACAGAAAATTCAGTCAAAACTAGTTTGGGTCTTTATTTTTTTATTTCTAGGGATTTATTCCATAAAAGGGATATTTCTCAAAAACTTACCAGCATTCATGCTCTCTTTCATCTGTTTTGATTTTTCTCTTCATGTACCCATTTGTGGAATCTTCTCTGATCTTGAATAGTGCTGGAAACTAGGGAGGTTCTGTTTGCCTTACATATTCTTCCTTACCCATTTTTTCTTCCTAACTTATTTTTCCAAATCTCTACAGAAAAGTATGGGACTTGAAGCATAAAACTGTTAATTGACTTTTCCTTAATTGTCTTCATTTTGCTGTGGCAGAAAGCATCAAACACCCTAGCTACTCTTTGGTGAAGATGGTTAGTAAGATATAGAAAGTAAGCAGAAAAATCCCTTCAATTTGCAAGCAAAATGTTATCCCACTATGGAGAATATATCACCTATTTGGAAATGAATATAAGATGTGCTCTGACCTATTATTTACACTGGGAATTATGTATTCTGGGTTTGACGTATCTTAATTTGTGATGCAATGAGCTTTATGTAGAGCCACAGGCTTCTTGAGTTTGTTTCAGAGTATTTCATTTCAAAGACTCGTGAAATCACTTTGAATACTGTATCTATTTAAATACACTACACTGTACCTTATGTATACTGAAAATACTACATATATAATATGTATATAAACAGATGTAGACAGTGTGAAGGATCCTAAATGTTCCACTGTCAAATTTCACTTTTATAAACTTTAAAAAAAAATTAAGAAATCTCCAGACATAAATCACTTTTAAAAGCCATCTTATTCATAGTAGAATGCTGAACAGAAAAAAAATATCAAGTACTTCATATTTAGAATCCTCTTTAGAAAGACAAAGTAACCAGGTGGGACTTCACTGCTATTTGCTTAGACACTTATGGCTCTTCTCCCTCCCTTCTTCTCTGAAACTAATTACAATGGTCCCCACTGTGGTCACTGGCACCCTCATTTATATAAAGCATTTCCTTAAAGTCGCACTTGTGTTTCCTTATAGCACATATAGTAATCAGCTCTCTCTCTGGTCTTGCCCTCTGGGAATTTATATTATAATAAATCTTCTAGATGGTCACACCTCCACTTTCAAATTCTCATTTATAAAAAACTGCCTTAAAAAATTGAACATTGATTGTTGAGATGAGGAGCTTTCTTTCCACTGTGACTCTGAAACGCATGTGGGATTCTGATATATAGAGGGTCTACCTGGGACAGAAAGTTCAGGTAAGGTGATGCCAAATTTAATTACTTTAAAAAACCTTGAAAAAGATTGGTGTCACTGGTGCAGCTGGGGGCTATCTGTGCACCTTTTTGAAATTTCAAATGAAGTGATTTGGATCGGAACTTCCAAGGTCAAGAGCAGTTTTCACTATGGAATTTACTTCTCCTGCATCCAGCTGTTCATGGAGCCCCAACACCTGAAGTAAATCTCTTTTGTTCTGATGTCACCTGGTAGGTGATCTTCTGCTGCAGGTGAAAAGAACAAAATATTTCTTTTTGGCACTTTGTATTTTAGTCTTCGATTCCACAACACATGAAATTCATTTTATTTGAGAGAATCTCCCTTGTTTTCTTCCTTTTCTATTTTTGCCACTTCTAACAAGTTGGGGGGAAAACAGCCAAAAGAAAAACTATTTTCTTTTTTATCAGTGAATTCCTTTCACATAACCACATTTGCCTTACAAGAGGTAAATGTTCCTTCTTTCTTCATTTACATGCTCATTCCATAAACACCTGTTAGGCATTTATTATGTGCTAGGTTCTGGTGAGGATATACTTCCTCCTCCCTGCACAAGTGACACTCTAAACAAATGTAAACAGTCATGTAAATAAATATTTAAAAAAATTCTTTTAGTCTTAGTTTGTTCAGGCCACTAGAAGTATCAGCTGTAAACAGTTGTAAACAGTTGACATTTAGTTTTCACTGTCCCAGACACTGGAAAGATCAAGATGTCTGGAAGTATACCTGGTGCCTGGTGAGGCCCTGCTTTCTGATTGACAGATGCTATCTTCTTTACTGTGTCCTCACATCACTGAAGCAGTGAACAGTGAACAAGCCCCTTGGGGATTATTTTACAGGGTTACTAATCCATTCATGAGGCCTCTGTCTTCAGGACCCAATCACTTCCCAAAGGTCTGACCTCAAAATACCATCTCATTGGGGGTTAGGATTTCATCAGATGAATTTTAGGGGGACATAAATGTTGAGACCCTAGGAGGATTGTGAGAGAAACACTTGCATATTGAAATGAAATAGAATCAATTTGACTAAGGGATAGGCTTCACATAAGAGGTAATTTGTAGATCTTGTAAACTTAAGTATTTCTAGGAGTACATTTTCATAAAAAAATTTTTAATTTCATTCTAAACATCAGAATTTGATGGCTATATATATTTATATACCCATATACCATATATACACACACACACATATATATACATACAAGTATACTGATACAGATATAATTTGATGGATATGTATATATATTTGTATACCTATACACCATACATATGCATATATACACATATACCCTTATATATGGGTATATAAATATATATATCCATCAAATTATATACATATGTATATGTAAATATGGGTATATATGTATGTATATATGTGGGCATATGGGTATATGTATACCTACATATGTATTATATATGGTATATATGTATAAATATGGGTATATAAAATATACATCTATCCATCAAATTATATATATTTAAATATATATGTATATATGGTTATATTTATGTATATATACATATATATATATGAGCATATGTAGGCCCATGACTTAATGTGATGATTCTAAAGAGTTATATTCAGACCAGACTACTGATCTCATGCTTATATTCTCAATAGGTGCCTATATGGTATAAGCAGCCATGGATTCTTTGTTCCAAGCCAAATTCCTAAATTATAACTAGTATTGAGTACACAACCATCTCTACCTAATTGTCACTGGTCAACTATTTTTGGTTATTTCAGAAAAGTTTTCCAGAAGGAAATACTAATAATGCCTCTTGATCCCAACTTGATGATAAAGAATGAAAGTCTAGTCTTGTCTAGATTAATATATAGGCTATCGGGAATATCTATTGGACTGTAAGAAACAATGTGTGATTTATGCAGCATTACAGGGATAAAGAAGATCAAGTTTCTTTGGTGAACTGCTCATAAACCATCTATAGGCTATCATCCATATTGAAACATAATCATTTCTTCAATTAAAGGAAAAAATAAAACCATTCAGTTGTATGACAAATATTTATTCACCCCCAACTGGATGCCGCAAGAGGAGTGAGGAAGGAACATAGTATGGGAATGGGTCAGAGAATTCTCACTACTCGGTCAGTGTTGCTAGGCATTTACTGCTTAGACAGAGCAGCAGTGTGCGGCAGCAGCCAAATTCCAAAGTGATTTTTCTGCAATCAGAGTTTCATTCATTACCCAATTTTCATGCAACTCCCCTGGCATTTGAAATATGTTTCAAGGTAGACTCCCCAAGGGCTTTTCCCCTCCCATAATAACTGATCTGCAGTGTCCAAAGATAGATCTAAATATCTTTGGTGCAAATTACTTGAGGCCTGCAGAGCATGATTCTCTGTCATCTTCATCACATTTCACACCTACAGAATTGATAACAGATTAATATCTAGGCTGAAAATATTTCATCAGCGTCTCTGGCTAAGGCACCTTGCATTATTTTATCTGGGGGCACCAATAAAAGGAGGAGGGGGCCCAGAAAGAAAAAAATTTATTTGCACTCAGAGAGGAGGAAAAAAATAAGAGAATTTCCTTTAGTATTATGAGAAAAGCAACAAAGCTGGTCCTGGCAAAGTTCTCTGCTCCGATTATGTATACACTTTTATTCAATCATTGTATCGCTCCGTGTCTGACATTTGGTCAATAGTGCAATCTGCCACCAATCAGAATAAAACAGCCACCCCAGAGCACCTTGGAATTTCATTAGTTTCCTTTCAATGTAGTCCTTATAACTAGATGTTTATTTGGAAACACAAATTTAAAGTTCAATTCTGTGCCCTGTCAATATTAGTAAAAAGTCAAGGAACTTAGACATTACTGTAAACCTGATTTTTTTCTTATTTATTTATTTACAGGAAAAGAGTTGAGGGATGGAAATAGGGAATAAGAAAGAAGTGTAAGAATGGAATTCAAAATAAAAGGAGCACATTTCACAGATATGGAAGACATAGAAAACTATGTCTACATTATGATAAGTGCAAAAATGCGAAAATATGAGAAAAAAATTTACATATCTATTCAGTCTCTGGATATTGTAAAGAATGTTGAAAGTGAAGATTGGTGGGAAAATAGTGATATCAACATATAATATTGTTCATTACAAGGAGCTGGCACAATATGGTGTTAATTAAGTGAATTTGGTTTTGTCCAGACTTAGGTGTTAATAGTGTGGCTCAACCACATGTTAGCTATTGGCTTTGGCACGATTTTTGTTTAAGCCTTAATATCTTCATCTGAAAATGGAGATAGTACTTCCTAACTTGACAAAGTGGACAAAGGAGAACATGTAATAGCATATGTCTAAAGCTGGCCACATAGAAGGTCCTTATCATTTCCTCTTTATTCCCTGTTTACACAACAAAGTAAGAGTTATCTGATGAACTTATTACTTTAAAACTATTTTATTTTATGTCACACATTCTTTTCCTCAATTA
Organism: Arctocebus calabarensis; assembly: GCA_963573935.1. NCBI lineage: Eukaryota > Metazoa > Chordata > Mammalia > Primates > Lorisidae > Arctocebus > Arctocebus calabarensis. The sequence continues at coordinate 20,294 of CAUYON010084086.1, read as the reverse complement.
TGCATTTGTTCATTCAAGATCTATTTGGTACCAAACGAATTGGTACTTTTTGGGCTATAGAGAAACAAGTGGGCAATTAAAGATCAATAAAAAATAAAATTCTCATAAGACTAAGTCAAATGCTGCCAAGTATTTATGTGTACAACTTTCTAAGAAAAGAAATTTGGTTAGTAATTATAAAATTCTCTTTTTGGGGGGGCTAATACCGGTTTCATATTTTAATATAGTGTTCCTTATTGGTGTGTCACATGTAGTCTTAAAATATTATTTTCTTATAGATAAAAAGAAATCCCTATAAATTCATAAAAAAGATTAAAACATGTGTAACAGTAGAATTGAAGTTTTTTTATTAAAATATATTTCCTTGCACTGTAACAGTTTTCTATTTTTTTCATACTATCAATGATACGAATCCTGTTCTATCTTGTGCTTTTTGTTTTGTTTTGCTTTGTTTAGAAGCTTTAGACCCATTTTCTAAATTACAGTGTGCTATAACAAATACAATATTAAAGTGCTCCTTCATACATTAGTTTTGATCCTCAGATGCAATTGTCTTTATGTGTTTAAAAGCAGCCAAATATTATATATATATTTTATGTTCACTACAATAATGATTTGAAACATTGTAGTCAAAAAGAAATTCATTTTTACTAGCTTATAAAAAGTGAAAAAACATTTCAGAGGGATTTATATTTTATATGAGGTTTTACATTTTTTTAGTGTTTCAAAGTCAATAATAATTACAATGGCAATTAATATTTATTGGGTTCTTATTATGTAGTATTTATCATTCTAAGTTCTCTATGAAGATTATTTAATCTTTCAATAAACATTATGAGGTAGGTACATTATGATTACTCCTATTTTAATGATGAGAGGACTAAGGCACAGAGAGACTGAAGGTCACACAGAGACTCAAGGTCACACAGATTCTCAGGGCTCAGACAGTGTTCTAGGTTGCCTCAGTAACAAATCAGCTTATACATTATGTTTCTATGCATTGGAGAACTCCAAGATGAGAATGTAAGTGGCTCTCTTAGCATGATCTACTTAACAGAACTGGAATCTGAAGATAAATCATAAATTTTCTGAAAAGACAATAGGATTATTAATATAATGACCAACATTCAAATTTTCATGGGGATAAAATATTTACCAATTTTTAAACAAAATGTAAGGATGTAAATAGAAAATTTATGGAGATTGAACTTCCATTTTGTACTTGTAACCTTGAACTAGAGTTCATTGGAATTTATTTAACTGTTTTTTAATAAATATGCATGGGCATTGGTTCTTTTGCTTCCCTGGCATTTATTACCCTTTGTGGCTACTCTCTCCTCCCTGCGTGGGGTTCTGGTAGAGCTGTGAATCAAGGATCAAGTTCCCAGCCTCTAAGTGAGGCGCCTGGTCTACCAGAACATCCCAATTCAAGGAGCGATGTGATTGGTCCACACACCATCCCATCACATTCTGACAGGGATCTTCAAGGGAATTTGACATACAAGCTGGGGAAGACACAGCTTTTTCCTCGTTGGAATTTATACTGTGGGAGCCATGTAAACATGAAGACCCTCTGATAGTGACAGAGAGAAAGCCTGATTGAGAAAAGTTCACATGAAGTCAGGCAAAGCCTGGAGATGAAAATGAAAAGGTGAATCTCAGTGACACAGTAGAACTTTTAGATCCACTGTTGCTCTTATTCATTACCCCCAGCTATACTGACCTTCTGTCTGATTCTTTATTATACCATACTTATTTCTGCCTTAGGGCTTTCCCCCTTTTTGTTCCCTTAATCTATTTAGACTGCCTTCCCTCCAGATGTTCACATGATAATCTCCCCCCAACAACCCTCTTGTCATTTAGATCAAGGACAGGAATTATAGGCTTATTAAATCTAAAAGAGTTTCCATGCTTCCCATTTACTGTTTATGACCCCACTCCATTTTATTTCTTCCATAAAACTGTGTGCTATCTGGTATTTTCATGTCACTAACATATGACTTCTGTGAGTGTAATACAAGGAGACTTCTTGTTGATCATTTTGTGTCCAGGATAGTAAGCCATAGGTTAGCATGTAGGAGTTGCTCAGTAAATATTTGTGGAGAGACTGAATATGAAACAACAGATTTTTTTAAAAATTAGTTTGAATGGCCGGGGGTGGTGGCACTAGTCTGTAATCCTAGCACTACAGGAGGCCTAGGCATTGGATTACTTGAGCTCAAGAGTTGGAGACCGCACTGAGCAAGAGTCAGACCCTGTCTGTAAAAACTAGCGGTGCATTGTGGTGGGTGTCTGTAGTCCCAGCTACAGAGGAGGTTGAGGCAAGAGGATTCTTTGAGCCTGAGAGTTTGAGGTTGCTCTGAGCTATAATGCCGCAGCACTCCACCCAAGTGATGGAGTGAGACTTTGGCTCCAAAAAAAAAAAAAAAAAAAGAAAAGAAAAGAATAAACCAGTAAACAACCCCCCCCCAAATTATTTTGATTTGGGTTTCTGTCACACATGAGCAACAAATTCCTTGATCCTTATTATGTGGTACTATCATAAAATGTATCCAGATGAATTTTCAAAAATTCTATGTATAAAACCAACAAGTGTCAGCACTATTCTCTCTATTTTACATGGTAACTACAAGCAAACTGGATAACAAAGGAGAAATGGATAAATTCCTAATAGTATACGACCTATCAAACTAAATCAAGAAGAAACAGAAAGCTTGCATAGACTAATAACAGGAAAGGGTATTGAATTGGTAATTAAAAGCCTCTCTGTGAAGAAAAAGCCAGAACCAAATGGCTTCACAGGTGAATTCCACCAAACATCCAAAAAAGAATTCACACCAATTTTGCTTAAATTCTTCCAAAAAATAAAAAAAGAGGGAACACTTTCAAACTCATTTGATAAGGCCCCTATTATACTAATACCATAGCCAGGCAAAAACATCACAAAGAAAGGAAATTACAGGCCAGTATTCCTAATGATCACAGATGCAAACATCTTTAATAAAATACTAGCAATCCAAATTCAATAGCATATTAAAAGAATTATACGATACACCACCATAGGATTTATCCCTAAGATACAAGAATGATTTAAAATAAGAAAATCAGTGACAGTGTTCATTAAAGTATAATGGAATAAATAATTATTTATTTACACCATAAAGGAATACCTCAATAAAGGAATAAAAGCTAAATACCAAGTGTTCACTTAATAGGAGTATAAAAAGCATTTTACAAAATTGATTATCTATTTATAATTAAAAACTCTCTTACTTTATATGAAAATTCTAGTACTAAAATCATAATCAATGGGAAAAATGAAAATATTTTCCTATAAAATTTAATATAAGACATGAATGCCCATTATTCAACACAGCACTAGAAATTCTAGATAAAGCACTTAGACAAGAAAAAGCAATGAAAATTTCTCTGTCTGCAGAGGATGTTATATATGTAGAAAACTTTAAAATCTTAACAATAATAAGAAAAAGTTTGAACTAATAAACAAATATTATTTCTTTACTTTTTAATTTTTATACTAAAAGAATAAAGACTTTTATTAAGTTGAAGGGTGCTTTGCCTTAACTCATGGATTGTGCAAGAATAAACATATTTATTAAATTTATAGTATATAAAATCACTATACAAAAAAAAGTGGCATTTCTATGCACAAATAAACTGTCTTTAAAATAAAATTAAGGAAATCTTTACAAAAGCATTACAAAGAATAAATGTTTAAAATAAAGTTTACTAAAGAGGTAAAAAACTTCTACACTGAAAATAATAAATTATTGATGAAGGAAATTGAAGAAAACAAAAACATATGAAAGAACATTCCTTATTCGTGAACTGCAAGAATTGATATTGTGAAAATGTTCCTAGTACCCAAAGTGATTTACAGATTGAATGTAATTCTTACTCAAATTCAAATAGCATTCTTTACAAAGATAGAAAAAATAATCCTAAAGTTCATGTAGACACATGACAGGCCCCGAATACCCAAAGCAATCTTGAATAAGAGGACCAAAGTTGGAGGCATTACAATATCTGATTTCAAAACATTACAAAGCTGCAGTATTCAAAGAAGTCCAGTAGAAGCATAGAAACAGATGTATAGATCCATGAGACGGAAAAGACAGCTCAGGACTGAATCCCAGTATCTATAATCAACAGATCTGCAACATGGTGGCCAAAACACACAATAAGGAAAATAAAGCATCTTCAATAAATAGTATTAGGAAAATTGATACCCATAAGCAGTAAAATAAAATTAAATCTTCATCCCACACTATATACAAAAATCTACTCAAAATGAAATAAAGCTTTACATGTAAGACATGAAACCATAGACTATTAGAATAAAACAGAGTAGATAAGCTTACTGACACTAGCCTGAGAAATAATTTTTTTGATATGGCATGGGAAACACAGACAACAAAACAAAAATAGATAAATTTGACTATATCAAATTTAAAAAGCTCTGCACAGCAAAAACCCAATCACTTGAGTGAGAGGCAAACTATGTAATAGGAGAAAGTATTTGCAAATCATGTATTGGATAAGAGGTTTATATCCAAAATGCAGAAGGAAGCCTTACAACTCAATAGCAAAAGAACATATAACCTGATTTTAAAAATATAATCAATGTGAATATATAATTTCCCAAAGAAGACATACAGATATCCACTAATGATACAAAGAGCTGGTCAATCACTCATCATTAAGGAACTGCAAATCAAAACCCCAATAAAATCTCAACTCGTTCCTGTTCAGATGGGGAAAAAGACAAATGATAGCAAGTGCTGGTCAAAAAGTAGGAAGCTTCAGTTTTGCACGATGAATAAGTTCTGCAGATACAATGTACATCATGGTGACTGTAGTTAACAAGACTATATTGCATACTTGAAATTTGTCAAGAGGTTAGATCTACAGTATTCTCCCTACCAAAAGAAGAAAAAGTAGGAAGAAGAGGACAAGGAAGAGAAAAGGGTCATGGTGTGTGGGAGGTGATGGATGTTAATAAGCACTATTTCTATGTGTTTGGAAACATCAAGCTGAACACCATAAACATATACAATATTCACTTATTTTTCAGTTATACCTCAGTAAAGCCAAAAATTATATATAGTTATATAAAAATATAAATTATAGATATATAAATCTTATACACACACAGGACCAAAATGTTGGGACAGTTACTATTCTTTTTTTTTTTGAGACAGAGCCTCAAGCTGTCACCCTGGATAGAGTGCTGTGGCATCACAGCTCACAGCAACCTCCAATTCCTGGGCTCAAGTGAGTCTCCTGCCTCCACCTCCCAAGTACTGGGACTACAGGCACCCACCACAATGCCTGGCCATTTTTGGTTGCAGCCGTCATTGTTGTTTGGTGGGCCTGGGCTGAATTCGAACCTGCCAGCTCAGGTGTACGTGGCTGGCGCCTTAGCTTGTTGAGCCACAGGCGCCAAGCCGGGACAGTCACTATTCAAAAAAATTGTAATGTTTTATCAACAAATATGCTAATAAATATTAATTTTACAACACTGTAGCTAGTATTTTCTAGACAATTAGTAGACATAGAAATAACAAGCTTGCTGTGGTTTGAATACGTTTGCATTTATCCACACAAATTTCATGTGTGGGAAACTTAATCTCCAATGCAACAGTTTCATACGTGGAGCCTACTGAAAGGTCTCGTAAATAAGTTAATGTAATTATCCACAGGAGTGGGTTTATTATCTGAAGGATAGTTTTCTCATAGAACCAAGTCATGTTCCTTTTGCCTCTCTCACTCTTTCTCTCGCCCATAACCTTCCATCATGTTATGACACAGCAAGATCTTACCAGATATGGCCCCTCAATCTCAATTTTCTTAGCCTCCAGAACTGCGAACCAAATAAATTTATATTCATTGTAAATCATCCAATGTGGAGTATTCTGTTACAGCAACAAAAAATGAAGAAGAAAATTTAGTACCAAAAATTGGGGCTGTTGCTATAACAAATACTTGAAAATGTGGAAGCAGCTTTGAGACAGAAATGCAGATGTGTCCAAACCTTTAGCTTCTCTGGGCCACATTGGAAGATGAAGAGTTGCCTTGGGCCACACCTTAAATACACAGACACTAATGAAAGCTGATGAGCTGGAAAAAAATAAAGGTCCATGCATAATTTGCATAACTTTTTGTGATATTCACCACTACAGATAAGGAAAAAAGTCCTTCAATAATAATCCTAATTATGCAATGGCCCATTCAAAGAGTCTTTAAAATCATCGAGTAGGTCCTAAGTTGTCAATCACTAATATAGAAATGTATGTATCTAAGTAATAAAATGTCTTTTTGATTTTTTTATTATGAAAGTAAAAAAAAAGAGGGCAACATAAAGCTAGTGATATATTTAGCATTGTATTTGTGGAACTAATGCATCAATACCTGGTTTGATGGGAAGTGGTTGCAGTTCTCAGTGAGTTCTCAAGGTGCTCGTGAGATACTTTGATTCTAATTTTACTCTTTATGTGCTTCATTTTTGAAAATAGGTGCTCTCAAATGTAGGTGCTGCCAAAAGGGATGACATGAATGAGGTGTGATTGTGAAGTGGGGAATATTTATCTCTGGGAAGATAGCTCCTATAATAATCCATTAAAGAGACACGATCAACTTTTTCTTTAAGTTGAATGTCAGATTGCAGCTCTATGCATTCCATTGGAAAATTGGCAGGTAATGTATTAATGTTGACTGAAAATAGAGTTGCAAGTACACCAAAATATTGATTATTTTCTCAGAAATCTCAAAATCTGTTTTCAAATTCTTGTATCAAGTCAAAAGCAAGGTTGTAGGCTTGGCGCCTGTGGCTCAGCGGGCTAAGACGCCAGCCACGTACACCTGAGCTGGTGGGTTCGAATCCATCCCAGACCCACCAAACAATGATGGCTGCAACCAATAAAATGGCCAGGTGTTGTGGCAGGCGTCTGCAGTCCCAGCTACTTGGGAGGCAGAGGCAAGAGACTGGCTTGAGCCCAGGAATTGGAGGTTGTTGTGAGCTGTGATGCCATTGCACTCTATCCACCGTGACACCTTGAGGCACTGACACAAAAAAAAAAAAAAAAAAAAAAAAGCAAGGCTGTATATTTTTCACTGTTCACTGGACTGTGTTTAGCTAATGTATCAAAATGCATAAAATTGTTTGCCTCAATATGAGCTTGTCATTACAATGTTTCAGCATTCCAAATGAAACTAAACATATATAATATAATGCTATAATACAAAAGAAATCAGAAATATAGTATTGATTAGTTGATTTTCATCTTGAAGACACATTTAACACATTTAAATGAATGTTTAAGTCTACCACTAAATCTGTTAAATCAGAAGCCAGTTTTCATCATCAGTTCTGGTACAAATTTGGTTTTTGATACCATAAATGACTTGAAAACATGTCACGAACCATAAAATCTTTTCAACATTTGGCCTTGACTTAGCTATCTTATTTTCAAAAAGTAAATGATGTTGCTATAGTCAGCACCAATAGTTTTAAGGAATTTCTGGATTGGCAAGGATTCAATCCCTTGGCCCTCATGAAATTCACAATCTTGATGAAGATTTGCATGACAGTATCCATTTTTAAAGCTTTTTTTTTCTTTTTGTGAGACAGAGTCTCAAGCTGTCATCCTAAGTAGAGTGCTGTGGCATCACAGTTCACAGCAACCACAAACTCTTGGGCTTACGCGATTCTCTTACCTCAGCCACCCAAGTAGCTGGGATTATAAGTGCCTGCCACAATGCCTGGCTAATTTTTTTGGTGTTGTTGCAGTTGTCATTGTTGTTTAGCTGGCCTGGGCCGGATTCAAACCCACTAGTCTTGGTGTATGTGGCCAGTGCCCTACCCACTAAGTTACAGGTGCCACCCATTTTTAAAGCTTTTGTGTGTAAATTTTTTTGATGTACTAAGCAATGACACCACATCAGTCATTGGTGGTGACTGCAATGGGTAAAAGGAAGAAAATTTTTGGAAGAGCAGACAAGAAAAAGCTTATATTTCTGTGGAGTGGTAAGGGCAAATCTGATGAGGACCCAGAAGAAGATGATGAACTATAAGGGAAACTTAATTTTCTTCAGAGTTACTTGGGTGGTTGTGTTCAGAATGTTACTAGAACTATGGATAGGAAAAGGCCATTGTGATGAGGTCTCAGATTAAACTGAGAAACAAGGTATTGGAAATGGAGTAAAGGTCATCTTTGTTATATAGTTGCAAAGAACTTGGCAGAACTGTGTTCACATCCTAATATTTTGTGTAAGACATAACTTAAGAATGATTAACTATAATGTCTGTAGGAAGAAACATCTGAATAGCAAGGCATTCAAGGTGCTGTCTGGCTTCCTTTGGACACTTACACTGAAGTAAGAGAAAAGAAAATAATTTAAAAATGGGATTTATAATTAAAAGAGAAGCAGAATGGATATTTAGAAAACTCTCAGCCTGGCCATGTAAAGAATATGACAAATCTTTTGGGGAGAGAATATAAAGGATGTACCCCCCAAAAAAAAACCATTTGCCAAGGGGATTAATACAGGTAGAAAGAATCCAGGCTGTATTCATCTAAATTATGGCAATATGACTCCTAAGACATTTCAAAGATCTTTAAGGCAAGGTAGAGACTTGAGAGCAAGTTTTCCAGAGAGAAGACTGTGGGACTATGGCACTCACTGCCCTACACTTTGGGACTCTGGTTCCTGAATTCTAATGTAGGGCCCCTTGACCAACTCAACCATCGCTCAAGTGGCCTTAGCTGAAGCTTGACCTGCTGCTCTGGAGAAAGGTACAAATGGTAAATCTTGGCAGAATCTACATAGTAATAATTCTACAGAATGCAGAATGCAAGAGCTCTGAGGTCCTGGTGGCCTCTACTTCAAAAAATGTTTTGGACAGTGTGGGAGCCCAGGCAGAAACTTGTCAGAAGTGTGGAGCTACCACAAAGAGTCCTCACTAGAGCAATGCCCAGCAGAGCCATAGAAATGAGGCTAACCACAAAAGAGTCCCCACTGGGGCAATGCCTAGTGCAGCCAAAGAAGTGAGGTAACCACCGAGACCTCCGAACTGTAGGATCACCAACATGCAACTCTAGCCTGGAAAAGATGCAGGCCTGAGACTCCAACCCATGAGAGCTTTTGAATGTGCAGAGCCCAGTAAGGTATAGGGTTGGGGCTGCCTTAGAAGTCCAATCCCTTCCCCAGTGTGCTCAGGATTTGGGACACAGTCAAAGTAGATTGTTCTCCAACTTTAAGACTTCCTATTGCTTTCCCTGTTGAGTTTTAGATTTGGTAAGGATCAGTTCTTTCTTTCTTCCTGCGTATGTTTTCTGTTTGAAATGAGAATGACTATTCTATGCCTGACCCACTCTTATATTTAGAAAGAGAATAATTTTAGTTTCACAGGCTCATAGCTAGAGGAAAATTTACCTCAGTATGAATCATGCCTTGCGTCTCACCCATATCTGAGTTAGATGAGACTTTGGACGTTTGAGTTGATGCTGGAGTGAGTTAAGACTTTTGGAGCTAGGTATAGAATAAATATATTTTATATGTGATAAGGACATATAAGGATTTTGGAGGACATGGTGGAATGCTATGGTTTGATTATGTTCCACAAAGTTGATGTATTGGAAACTTAATTTCCAATGCCACAGGGTTGAGAGGAAGGGCTTAATGGGAACATTAATGTAATTATTGTGGAGATGGGTTTGTTACAAAAGTGAGCTCGGCCCGCTCTTGCCCCTTTCTCCCTTTCTCTCTTGCCCTTGTGGTGGGTTATGCCATATCATGATGCAGCAAGAAGGCCCCAAGAAGATGTGGCCCCTTGATTTTGGACTTCCCAGTCCCAACTGTTGTAAGCCAAATACTTTTCTGTTCACTGTAAATTACTCAGGCTGTGTTGTTCTCTAATAGCAACAAAAAATGAACTAAGGTAAGGCCAGCATGAGTAATAACAGCATACACTGAAAATGTGCTAAGATTTCTGGAGGAATGGAATGACATAGCCTGGAGTAATCAGAGATAATCTCTGGAGGATAGAACTAAGTCTGGATCTAGAACCATGGAGAAGCTTTTGGTGGTGAATAAAGGGGAGAAACCCTGTAAGATAAGGAGACAAGTGGGCACTACTGTGACTTTTGTAAGATATGGAGAGGAATGTCCCATGATCCAGTGAAGAATCCATTTAGATTCCAATTAGATCAATTGGAACAAAAATCCAAAGTCTCATGTAAATCAGATATAGGTGAGACTCAAGGCATGATTCATACTGAGGTAAATTTTCCTCTAGCTGTGAGCATATGAAGTTAAAAAGTTATTCGCTTCCTAAATATAAGAATGGGTCAGGCATAGAATAGTCATTCTTATTTCAAAAAGAAAACATGAAAGAGAAAAAAGAAAGAACTGATCCTTAGTAAGTCTAAAACCCAACAGGGAAAGCAATGTGAAGTCTTAAAGTTGGAGAACAACCTATTTACAATTCATTTAGAAAAATGAATTGATAAAGTCAATTGATAAAGAATGTAAATAAGAAATATTTAGCTTTTATAGTATTTACAGTAGAGATTCTTGCAAAGAAAGATGATCTCATGATAAATACCTCAGGAAAATTTATTTGTCATTAGTATGCAGAATATGTACACTATAATGCTATAATATAAAAGAGATCAGAAAACCATGTGAAAACCTTGTAGTTAGTTCATACGGGAAGTATTTAATGTCTTAGAAAGGGTAACACTGGAGATCATATGCAGAAAAATGAAAAGATAGCTTCTTCAAATTAAACTCTTGATATAAAATATGAGGAAAACCAGTGGGTCAGGATTGCTCCTGAGCTCCTACCTTAGGAAGACTGGAAAAAAAGTGAGGCCATCAAAGGAAATATGCAAATTGGAAGTAAAGATAATTGTGAATTTGGTTTTGATAAAATAGGTAATAGTAACATTAGTAGGTAGGAAGTTTCTATTGGTAGTTCTCAATTCAGGGGTTTAGGTAAGAGGTCAAGGGAAGCACTATAGATTTGGTAGTCAATAATATTGAATTCATAGCTATCTAGGGCCAATTTATCCATTAGGCACAGAAAGATTGAATCTTAGAGCAATGGCTACTGAGGTTTGTCCTCCCCTTCACATATACATTTACATGCATAACATGCCCATGACCGTGCATGATGGTGTGGGGCATGTATACTACTATGTCCTCACCAAATAGGCACTGCGAAACTGGGCACATATCCCTGCCAGGAGGACCATGGTAACAGTGTTTTAACCATATCATGCCTTCATCCTTACCCAAGCCTTCTGTACATGGTTTGTATCAATACTCCTACTCCCTACTTCAAGGGTCAAGTACAAAGCAATGAAAAAGAGATCTGTATGTAGCTTTCACAATCTATTTTTCTTTCTTTACCTCTAGCATTATCATTTTTTAAAACAAAAAAAATCACACAAAAACAATTATAATGTTTTTAAAAATGCACACGGGAATAAAAGAATGCAGCATTCACTTAAGAATACTGATATCGGATCAAATCACATGCTATCATTTAAGGATGACACAGAACCTTTCTCCATGCACTTGATTAATCACAGGATTCTTCAGGTCTCTAACCTAAGGTAAACTGAGGATATAAAACATACTCTTAGATCGCTGGGCCCGAACTCTATTAGTGATTTAAGAAAAAAAAAAAACAAAAGAAAACAAATTTTACATGTTATTCATATTTTCCTAAGTATTTTTCCTATTTTTCTATCTTAGATTCTTCTTATGTCAGACATCACAGAATTACTTTCAATTTTATTCCTGACATGACGTGGAATTTGAAACTTATGTAAGGTTAGATCTATCACAACTTGCACAGACTAAAAACATTTCTAAACTGTGCTCCTTTTATTTTTTGACAAAGTTTGCCAAAAGAAGGACTATATTTCTTTAACACTGCAAATAATAAAGTCAACTCTGCACTTGAGCAGGTTGACAGCTTCACTTAGCAAACTCACCCTAAATTCCAAAAACAAACAGTTGGATGACAATGGTCGAGATGACAACAGAAATAATTTCAAGCAGTAACAAAAACAGATTTAAGCTAGTATACACAACAGTGCAAGCCTTTTTCTTTTTAAGTGGTATAAAAAGGGAAGCAATCAAAGGAGAAGGAGGCAACATGCCCATTAGGTATGGCATAAAGTCTTGGCCTATTGCAGTAAGTTATTTACAAAATCAAATTAAAGTGTATCCTTTGTCCTTACCAGCAGGTACAGCTATTAAGCAGGAAACATTCAAATATAATTTGGCCTTGAGGGGAAAAATAAATAGACAGTTTTCTTTCCCTTCCATTACAACTGCCTACCACCAGCATGATAATTTAATAATTCAATTTTCATTTGTAGGAAAAATTAGCCTTTTATTTGGAGTTTCGAAATCACTAAACTCTGAACACATGTTTGATGAAATCTTAGGTTGCATATTGACTTAAAGGAAATGTCTTTTTGGTTCTCTATTCTCTTCATAATACTAGTTTCCTTTGAAGTATTTAGCAGAGGCCTACAAGTACAGGGAACGTTTAAGGGGAATGGAGTCAGGCATTCATTTCTTGTTTTGTAAGGTGAGATAGCAAAGCATATAGAAAGGGTGGCCCTGCTTTACTGAAAAGAAACTGACCAGAGTTCACCTCTAGATGTGATAACATCCTGTGAGGCTGTGATGGCTTTTGGGTATGTGGGAAGGGCAATGTGCCAGCTGAGTCTTAGGGCAAGTGTTCAAAAAGCCAAAAGAAGAATGCTGAAGAACCCAGACAGCATGGATTTAAGAATTTAAGTTCTTAAGGATTTAAGAAGCAGAGAGGCAAATGAGATGTAGCTGTGAAAGAGACAGGATGAAAACCAGCAATAAGCATCATTTTACCAACAGAAAGATATGAGAATCAAAGAGTGATATATAGCATCAAATGCTAAAAACAACAACCTTCCATTGAATTTGACAAGTAAAAGAATAGATTTAAGGAATTCAGTGTGATATAAACCCAGAAAGCAATAGGTTGAATGAATATGAAAGGTAAAGCAAATTTAAATTTCCTTTGAGTATTTTGGGTATAAATTAAAGAAGCAAGTTAGAATAATTCTTGGCAGAATGAATCCTAGAAGGGAAATAGGGGATGAAACTTAAAGATATGAGAGAGTTTAAAGATATAAGAAGGAAAAAAGAAAAAAAAGTGGCACTTTATGAAGCATGGGTTCCACAAGGTCAGGAAAGATTGACCTCTGAAGCTCAGGTGGTGGTACCGGTTTTGATGTGGAGGCCTGGTCTTTCTTAAAGACAGCAGGGAGGAGATGAAGGTGTGGGTAGACATTGGTAATTGGTCCTTTGTTTGGAGAGGATGAACAGAGTTTCTAGCTCCGGTTCTTCATCATATTTTTTCCCATGAAATAGGCAAAACCATTTGCTGCAGGTGAGAACAGCAGGGATGTGATAGGTACCTTGAGTTAAGTGGGAACTAAACAGATGCAGATACTTCTGAAGGGGCCCCATGCACAGTGCTTGTCTGCATGAGGGCTAAAACTGCCAGCAAGCTATGGATGGTCAAACTAATTCATAACTGACTCTGAAGAGAGAGTAACAGAAGAACAGGCACTGAGGAAATGACTCCTCTTTCTGAGAAAACGAGTACAAGGGTTAAAAAGGGGTGCAAACTATATAGGGAAGTTTTCAAGAGTCAGTATGTCTTATTGATCTTTATGATGCCAAAGTTTAGTGTGGAAACCAGCATGTGACAGGTACAAAATAAATGATGTTAGAATAAAGGCTCATGAAGTGGCTAATGGAAAGAAGTGTCTGCCTTGATGACATTCAAATTAGTAATAATAATAGTAATTCTATGCTCATAATAATGATGATAAGAACAAATATTTATTGAGTGTTATACAGGGTGGACATAAAGTTCGTGTGTAATTTAAAATAGTCTAACATACAGTGAACTGCACATGAACTTTGTGGAAACTCTGCATGTACCAAGCACTGCTTTGAGGTCTTTGTTTGCATTAATAATATTTTATTTAATTTTCACAGAAGTCCATAAAGTAGCACTGCAATCTTGCTAGTGAGATTCAGGCGGGTCAAATAACTTGTGACAGCCAAATAGATATAAATGGAGGAACAAGGATTTAAATTAGGTAATCTGATTCCTGGACCCCTGGTCTGTAGAGCACTCCTGGAATGGTACGAATGCATGATTGAAGAAGATAATACAAAGGTTTGAGATTGATTTTGGTAGCTACGTTTACAAAATGAAGCAACATTCTTGTTTGTCATTTGTTCCTTTGCTACTTAGCATTTCCAATACCATGTGTAAAGCACAAAGGATATTTAACAAAAGGTTAAAGGATAGTAAAATAGATGACTTCAAATAGAGATGCAGAAGGGCTATGGATTGTATTACCCTAAAGCATTTAAAATAGGGAAAGAGCCTCTGAAATTCTTTTTTTGCTAACATATACTTTTCTTGTTGGCACTGACAGAACGTAAATGAAATAATCAATAATTAACAGATAATGATAGCAGTCCTGGTATATGGTCTTTTTTCTTAAATATTGAGAAATTTTCATTTAGGATGGGCTAGTCTTAGGTTCTCCATGACCTTATAAGGTTTTATCACACTTCTCTGATTCTCAGATTTCTTGTCAAGGTACCCTTGACTACAGTGCCAGTCTTTTTCCTTGACTTATTATTAGGTAGAATTTTTTTTTTTTTTTGAGACAGAGTCTTACTCTTTAACTCTGTATAGAGTGCCATGGCATCATCATAGCTTACAGCAACCATATACTTTTACCTTGGGTGATCCTCTTACCTCAACCTCCTGAATAGCTGGCACCTGCCACAACACTCAGCTAATTTTTTCTATTTTTAGTAGAGATAGGGTCTCACTCTTGCTCAGGCTATTCTGGAACTTTTGAGCTCAAGCAATTCATCCTCCTAGGATCCCAGAGTGCAAGGACTATAAGCATGAGACATCACACCCAGCCAGGTAGGATTTTACTTAAGAATGCAAAACTGAGTTTCACAACTTCTCTTGAAACATATGCTCTGTTTTACTAAGCACAAACATCACCTGTCCTACTTTAATGTTACTAGAAAAAAGTTACCTGAATATTATGAATAAGAACAAATTAGAGCAAAGGGCAACATGTTGTTTTATTTATCAATTATAGCCTGATTTCTGCTCTCCTCAGTTTTGAGAGTCAAGGCCTTAAAACATTTGAAATTTAATGTAACTTACAAAATTGAAGATTAGAAAAAATTTAGATCAAAGTTATGCTTAAAGTGTTACATTCATCTTGTGCCTACATATATCCATTTCAGCCAAGATGTTATTACTTTGATAAACCTTAGCTCTCTGAGATCTTAAACATAATAAAACATTTTTCTCCCACACATATTTTCTTTAGTGTTAGTAAAACATAAGTTGAAACTAAATTCTGAAAAATTTAAGTTTTAGATGATTTAATTGCCAAAGAGTTAATGACAATATCATAATAGGTAAGCTATCAACTTTCCATCATAGCCAGTGTGCTCATGTAGTTTATCCACAGTTATATTCCTTGTATCTACACAACTCCAAAAAAGAAATCTTAAATAATAACAAAATTCAAGAAATATGTTTGGATGACAAATATATAGGTGAAAATAATAGATGTTGTAGATCTTTTTCCTTGAATATTAGTTTCCAGAGGACAAAAAATAAGTTAGATATATTAATCAAAGATTTCCAATTAAATTTATAAGCTTTGGTGGGAACATTTTTGAATGACATATGGAAAATTGATTGGAGAAAAGAAAACTGAAGCAAATAAGACTAATTTTTTTCCTGTGCTTTCAAATATAAGTTAGGCAACACAATAATGAATTCTTAGTACATAGTAGTAAGAAGTATCCTAAATATTTCATTTCAAACTATGAAATAATTATAACTTGATACTATATTAGATTTGATAACGTTCTTTAAAGAATAGAAGGAGAAAGAATTGCAAATATTGGGATGGCCTTGGAAATAAGGACTCAAACATATGTTAAGAGTCTTAAAAAAATCTGATTACTCTCATCTGCTTCTTTTTGCTACTTTAATTCTGTTTGCTGTTCAGGACAGCCAGTTTCTGGCAAGATTCCAAACCATTTCCTTAAAATTTAATTTTAAAAGGGTTTATTTTTTTATTATAAAAATAATGCAAGCTTATTTTAGAAAAATTGGAAAACATATTAAAGCTAAAGTAAAAGAAAACAATCACTCTAGCCCTTCCAGAAAAATTTACTGCCAACATTTCAGTTTATTTTCTTCAATATTTTTTTTCAACATTTAGTGTAACCATGGATTTTGTTTGTCCTTCCCTTTTCATTGTTTTTATTTTAGCATTTATATCTCTATTTTCTGAAAGTAGTGTCACACACATAGGAAGAGTTTGTGTTGCAGAAGGAACAATATTAGGCCCCGGTAGATGTCTAAAGACAACACAGAAGACAGCAGAAGAAGGAACAAGAAAGAATGACCCATTCATTTAGAGAAGGTGGGTTTATTTTTACTTATGCTGCATAAAAGTTTGTTTAGTGATGGGGAAAGTGGTTTTAGTTGGTGTAATCACTCGGGAACCTAGGCTAAAGGAAGGTCAATTTATTGAAGAAACATTGCCAGACCCCAAAGCAGGGCAAGAGAAGAAGTAGATAGCTGGGCATTGTGGTGGGCGCCTGTAGTCTCAGCTACTCGGGAGGCTGAGGCAAGAGAATCTCCTAAGCCCAGGAGTTGGAGGTTGCTGTGAGCTGTGATGTCACAGCACTCTACCAAGGGCGATAAAGTGAGATTCTGTCTCTACAAAGAAAAAAAAAGAGAGCGAGCGAGAGAGAAGAAGTAGGGAATCATACATCAATATCTCACTGCTTGAGCCAGGAAGGGGACATGAATCACTGCTGCCCTGTTTTCCTGGACAATAGCCGTACAACCTTCCCTAATAACCTAGGAACTAAGAAATACCATAAAACAAATAAATATTTGGTAGGTGTCATACTCTCTAACACAAATGAGGAAATAAACTAAGAGATTTACATGTCACGAATATATTTATAAAAGTTCAAGTTCCAGTCTGAAGTTTCTTTCAATTACGCTGATGTCTCATCTTCTTTTTTAAAACTCTGGTAACATTCCCTATCTTAGTACTATGTTTAGAAATTATATACATGAATGTATCTCCTTAAACTTTTACTTTATTATTTTTCTGCCATAGATTTATATGCACAGAATAAGTGTGAGGCAACATTTATTCCAGGAATATTTGTGCTTATTATCCATAAGAGAAGCTCGAGATTACTGAAATATGAACTATTATTTGGATATAGCAATATCCTGACAGAAATGATAACTTGTATTTTTGCTTCTACTTCCCTGGAACTAAATCCCTCATCTGTTCACATTCAGTGGCTTTCCATATCTTGCATGATAAAATCCAAGCTCCTTAACATGACATACAAAATGTCATGTTGGCCTTCGTTGGCCCTCTCTTGTATCTCCATTTACCTCTTTCCTGCCAATTTTGCTCTCAAAGCATTTTGTTTTCCTAATATACCACACTGCCTCTTCTTTCATTGATTTTGGTAAATGGATTATCTTTTCTATTTTCTGAATGTCAATCTTTTTGCCTAGACCACACCAGTGTTTCCTGACAAATTATGAATTCCTTGTTGTCATCTGAGACTTAGATGTTATCTTTCGCTGTGATAACTTGTTTGTTCAAACAATATCCTGTGCATATGTCTGTCCTTGAACTACCAGAGCATAATGGCTTCTTACATGACTGTTCTGTCTATTTCCAGTGCCAAGAACTATGTCAAATCTACCTTTGGACTCCAGTGCCTATCATAAAAATTAATTTAGGTTTGAAGTTGGGATAATTGGATCCAACAGATGGAATACCCTGAAAGCGTTTGCCTTTTTCTTTTCCACGGTCCCTGAAATATACCCTTTAAACCATTCTCCCTGGCTATTTTATTTTACTAATTCAATATGGGTTCTTGTGAAGTTGGAGGTTATAGACAACATTAATTCAGAGTGATTTTTAATAGGAGAGAATTTTTTACCATGTTTCAAGGCTTGCTTTCTGCTCTCTGGTACAGAGGGGTCAGTTCACTTTAAAGTGTGCCTCAGGTAGGCACATTACGTTCCTTCTCACCCTAGTAGGCCTTTCAAACTATTGTGCCTTTCTAAGAGCCAGAAGTGCAGATTCTATGAAAAATGAATTATTAATGTCGGATTTTCACAGCAATAAAATATTTTTGTTCAGAGAGTAGCATTTCTTCCATGCTTTCAGACATTCATTCTTAATATAAAATCCTGACCCTTGAGTAAGGTGTCTTTTTGAATCACAGATTTGCTGACTTTCATAAACACACTGCTGTTACTTTTAATCAGTACAGAAGTTCAGTTTGGAAAGTTTGTGGTCTGATTACAATCAAAACTACAGGGGAACAGTGATAAATAATTTTATAAATGAGGCTGAACAATTCCTATGTAGTGAATGTAGTTTCCAGATAAATTTAAATACAGGCTTATTATTTTTTTTTTCTGAAAGGGATTCTGTCTGCATAATATAGATCTCTATTTGCAAAGAGAAGACTTCTGTACTGTAGGAGATAGTACAAAGTTTTCTGTCTTCTGTCCTCTTTAATCTTATATTTCCATCCTCTTAAACATACTCAGGGGTTTACTCTGTTAATTACACTATTTGTTCTGTTTTCTACTTCACCCAGCTCAGGTATAGTTGAAAACATCTATTAACTACTAATCTGCCGTTTAAAAAATGAATTATTCAGAATTTTAGAAAATAGTTTTAAATTATTACTTAGTATATTAAGTGAATATAGTAGTTAATAGTATGTTAAATACCAGATATTAGTATTAAATTATTGAAAATGAATCTCACTACTATTGATCATGTGATCATCTTAAAAAGATATTCCAATTTTTGTTTGCTTGCTGTTGTATGGTTTTCTAATTGCTCTCAATTCAAATGGTGGGGAACTTTTTTTCCCTGACTTTTATCTTGTTACATAAGTTTAACTCAGATTGTGTACAAGATCCAAACATCCATAGAGCAAGGGGGATTTATCTAACAATGCGTTTTAATTTTTGTTCATATATTTAGTTACTATACATAGAGGACTAACCTTGTTCTTTGAACTGGTAAAAGCACAAGGATGAACACCACTGTCTAATCTTTCTGTAATGACTCAGTTTCATGACTACTTACAAAATGGCCATTTTGCAGATTATTTAGTAGGACCAAAGGGAAGAAAATAATTTTCAAGCTTTATTGAATATCAAAAACCAAATAGTGTTGCATTCTAACAAACGTTGTTACAATTTGGGAGATGATTTAAAGAATGGTCTTTTTTATTCTCTAACTAATCTCTATTAGAAGAGATTTCCTATGTTGACTCCAAAAGGGAAGCTATCTAAATGGCATGCTCCATGCCTACAGATGCCTATGTATGTGAAAAGATATTAGGTCACCATTTTTGATGACTCTATGGCATACATATGCCACATTTTATTAATCCACTCACATATTGATGGGCACTTGGGTTAGTTCCACACCTTTGAAATTGTGAATTGTACTGCAATAGACACTTGAGTAGACAAGAGTATATGTGTGTTTTTGGCAAAATGAATTTTTTTCCCCTTTGGATAAATACTCAATAGTGGAGTTGCTGGATCAAAAGATAGGTCACTTTTAGTCTTTGAGGTATCTCCATAACACTTTCCATAGAGGTTGTACTAGTTTGCAGTCCCCCGACAGTGTAGAAGAGTTCCTTTCTCCCCACATTTGCAAAAATCAAGCAGGTGGGAGGGAGCAGGTCGTGTAAGTTCACATCTAATGGGTACAGTGTACCCTATCTGTATTATGGGCATACTGGTAACTTTGACTCAAACTGTACAAGTGCAATTCATGTAACCAAAACATTTGTGCCCCTGTAATATTCTAAAATTAAAAAAAAGAATGATTAGGTGAAACCCTTGTTATTGTATCAATGCTGTGGTTCTCTCAAAGACAGTAAAATTAAGAGTCTACAAGTAATCAACTCTGTGACTATCATTTTTTTTTTGTAGAGACAGAGTCTCACTTTATCGCCCTGGGTAGAGTGCCGTGGCGTCACACTGCTCACAGCAACCTCCAGCTCTTGGGCTTAAGCGATTCTCTTGCCTCAGCCTCCCTAGTAGCTGGGACTACAGG
>CAUYON010084081.1:0-14005 GCA_963573935.1 Arctocebus calabarensis | reverse complement strand
CTCACTTGAGCCCAGGAATTGGAGGTTGCTGTGAGCTGTGATGCCACAGCACTCTATCCAGGGTGACAGCTTGAGGCTCTGTCTCAAAAAAAAAAAAAGGTTCTGTCTGTTTTTATTTTTAGTTTAGTAAAAATATATACTTTCCTTCAAAAATCACATTGATAGGACAATTCAGGAACCATGTCATTTTTCAGTTTGTATTTGTTTATCATAGAATATAAGGTGTTTGTGAATTGGGTAATTTTTTTATTCTCTTTTTAACTCTAGAGATATGGCAAATACCTGGTAATACAGTAGAAAAATAGCAAATAATTACATTGTAACTGTGTCACTTCACTTAGTATAAGAAGCCTCTCTGGATCTGTAATCTGGCTTTTGAATGTTTCCAAATATTTTTAGCCTTGAAGATAGAAATAGGGGTTGGGAGAAGTGCTGTTCTTTGAACTTAAATTTCAGTGGTTCAAGCCCTATTGCAGGCATGAGAAGCCCAATGTCCTTCCTATTAACAGAACTTCTTTCTGCATGTCCTTGGTCTCGGGGATTTGAAGAAGGAACCCATGAACCACAGATTAGTGGTAAGATAGGATTTATTTGATAGAAAGGAATACAGAAGGAATTAAAAAGCACCAGAGCTTCTGACAGAGGAACAGACCCAAGTGGGAAGTCTCCATGTTGGTCTTTTGTCTAAAGGTGTAAGGTCTTGAGAATTAATTTGGCCAGGACTTGGTAGATGGTAGACACCTTTTCAATGAGGAAGAGTATATTAACAAATGAATGAATGCAGTCCACCAGCCGAAAACAGCAGGATGCCCACTTCAGAAGAGGACAGCCAGGCTTATATAAAATTGCCCAGGGTTTCCTGTCCAGCCCTGAATGGGGATTTTCTACTCCACCCCACTTGAAACCCCTCCCCTTTTTAAAATTAATTAATTTATTTTTATTAAGTCACTTGTACATAGATCATGAGTACGTTTATGCCATTATGGGATTCAGTGTGTTGATTATTTATAGAAATTGGAGTGCTTACATCCTACTAATTAACATAGCCTTCACCTCATTTACCCAATTAAAGCATTAAGAGATTTGTGTTCTACACCTGATAGATCCAACTTGTACTTACGTTATGCTCCATAGATGTGGTCCCCCTATTAACCCTCCCTCTATCTGCCTTCCACTTTCACTCCCCTTCCCTCCTTCATCCTAGGTTATAATTGTGATTCATCTTTCATATGAAAGTTTGAGTGATCATAAATTGGCTTCATAGTAGTACTGAGTACACTGGATATCTTTTTTCCATTCCTGAGATACTTTACTAAGAAGAATATTTTCCAGCTCCATCCATGTAAACATAAAAGAGGTAAACTCTCCATCTTTTTTTTAA
Source organism: Arctocebus calabarensis (assembly GCA_963573935.1). NCBI lineage: Eukaryota > Metazoa > Chordata > Mammalia > Primates > Lorisidae > Arctocebus > Arctocebus calabarensis. The sequence goes on along the minus strand of CAUYON010084081.1, from coordinate 12,624 downwards.
TGCTGCATAGTATTCCATGGTATACATATACCATAATTTATTAATCCATTCATGGGTCAATGGGCACTTGGGCTTCTTCCATGACTTGGTAATTATGAATTGAGCTGCAATGAACAATCTGGTGCAAAAATCTTTGTTGCCAAGTTATCTTTGGTCTTTTGGATATACACCTAGTAGAGGAATTGCAGGATCAAATTGCAAGTCTACATTTAGATCCTTGAATGTTGTCGAAACTTCTTTCCAAAAGCAATGTACTAGCTTGCATGCCCACCAGCAGTGCAGAAAGTGTTTCCTTTTCTCCACATCCATGCCAACATCTGTAGTTTGGGAATTTTGTGATGTGGGCTACTCTTACTGGAGTTAGATGATATCTCAAAGTGGTTTTGATTTGCATTTCTCTGATGATTAAAGATGATGAGCATTATTTCATGTGTCTGTAGACCATGCGCCTGTCTTCTTCAGAGAATCTTCTGTTCATGTCTCTTGCCCACAATGACATTGGACCACTTGTTTTTTTCTTATTAATACATTTGAGTTCTCTGTGGATTCTGGTTATTAGACTTTTGTCAGAAATTCCCTTCTCATGTTGAAATAATATATCGTATTAAATAAACATGTTGAATGATAATTGGTTAAATAATATGATAATATGTTGGATTAAGTAATAAAAAGTATTATCAAAATTTATCTTGCTTTCCTCTTTTTACTTTTTCAATGGGACTGCTAGAAAATTAGTTACTTATGTCGCTTATGAAGAAAATCAGAAGTATTTTATTCCAAAATGTATTTCTCTGACATATCTTGGAGTGACTGCCATGAATCTGTTTGCTAGAAGTAACACTGCAAAGCTATCTTTCCTGGGACAAAATTTACATCTGTAGAAAGTCTACATTAATACCACCACATCTACCCTTACCTGATCCCAGAAAGAATCACTCAGAGTCCTACCCTCTGAAAGGAATGGAAAGAAACACTTATGGTCTATTCAGTCTGAGCTGCTGCAAGTAAGGTTTCATTTACATAACAAGACCACCTCCAACTCCACTAGCAAGATAAGACTCTTTCTTCATCTCTGCCTCTCCCTCTTTTTCCTCCCCACCAACCTGTTTTTATACTGTCCAGCTCCCATTCTTTCAAAACCTCTGTACTTCTTTGAGGAGTTGACCCTACATCTGTGGATTTCCAGTTACACACATTAAAATAAAAGTGTATAGCTTTTCTCTTATTAATGTGTTCTATTGTTAGTTGATTTTTCAGGGAACCTTCACAAGACAAAACAGAAGTCTATTGAACAGTGTTGCTCTAGACCTCAGATCCTCAGCCTTCCACAGCAACACAGACCCATTCAGGTGGTTTGTTAAACAAGCAGATATTTTTAACCCCAGAGATGAACTATGTAACTCCAAGAAGAAGAATAAGGCCACAGCTAGGGTTTTCTTTGAATATCAACTATTTCTTTTCTCCTATATAACATTTTACCTGTCTTCCATAAAAATGTATTCACACTCATGCTGAACTGAGTGCAGCCAAGGCAACATTCTGTATGGGATGTGGAGTTCTTGTAACAGAAGGTAAGATGTGAAAAAGGGCAATGAAATGTATTACAAGTTGTCTCTTTAAAACCTTCCACCATTCTGAGGAATTAAAACCTGCTTTACTTCCCAAGGCCAGTAATTGAAGGAGCAGAAAAATGTTCTTCACTGTTTGTTTACTAGTATCTTAAACCTGGATGATGGCTCAACAGAAATGTCACAAGATCATAGTCAACAAAGATATGGTTAACAGCCTGAAGACATGACGTATGACACTGGTTACATAGATTGGAACCCAATCACCACAACCCCCATTTGAAAAAGCTCTGTATTTTTGCTTAATGCTTAAGTAGGATGGCAGTCTTATGAGACATCAATCTGTCATCCTCTTCATTTGCCAGCAAATTAATAAACTTCTTTTTCCTTTTCCTTAAACCACTTGCCCTCATTTTTCATTCTCACTGATTCAGCCTCAGGGACAAGTACCAACCAAATTCTAGAAACTATTGAAACTGTGTTCATTTTGTTTTTGTTGTTTGAGAAAGGGTCTTTCTCTGTAACCTGAGCTAGTTAAAGTGCCATGGCATTATCACAGTTCACTGCAACTTCAAACTCTTAGGCTCCATCGATCTTCCTGCCTCAGCTTCCTAAGTAGCTGGAATTATAGGTACATGCTACTGTCCTGGCTAATTTTTCAATTTTTTGTAAAGATAAGGTCTCACTGTTGCTCAGGCTAGTTTCAAATTTCTCTACTCAAGCAATGCTCCTGCCTTGGTCTCCCAAAGTGTTAGGATTATAGCCATGAACCACTGCGCCCAGCCTCAACTAACTATGATTAAGAAACTCTTGTCTCTTTTGGCTCTATGTGGTTTCTTTGCTTGGATAGGGATTTTAGTGTTATGATGAAAGACACAGGCTTAGGAGTGAGACAGACTTTACTCTAATTTCAACAACCTGAACCACCTGAGACACAACAGACACATTGTCTATAGCCCACAAAAAATATTTTGGTTTTAATTTTTTTTAATCAAAAGAAAAAAATGGATACAATAACAATGAATTTTAAAAAATAACAATAAATTCAGCCTGGCCTATTTTCTCAACACATGTCTAAAACATAATTCTAAATATATGTGTGTGTATACATACATATACACATATACATATACGCACACACACATATTTGTTGTTGTTGATTAACAGAGGAAGAGGGCTCACAGACGCAAAAGTGAGCATGGCCTGGACAAATCATGATCCAGCCCCATAGCAGAGTAGCCTTGGATAAGTACTTTTAATCTCTCTGAGTACTGGCTTTGTTATCTGTAAGTGAAGATAGTAATGTACTTACATTATTGATGAGTCATACATATATTTTCCACAATCTGGTTCCCTTTCCTTCTGGACAAATCAGAGGATTGCACTACCTTTCCTTCTGAAGATTTGTCACTATCATGTGAATTGTTCTGACCAATGAAATGTGAGCAGCTCTGCTGGTGTTGCTTTCAAGTAGAAGCGTTTAAAGACAGGTGTTTTTGAAACTCCACCTCTCTCTCTTCTTCAGCCATGGTAATTACAGTAGGATACACTGATACAGGAAGGTGATATCATTGAAACAGGGTACAGCTGCTTTACAGAATTATCTGCAGCCTGCAGCAGACTTTCTGTAAACAAACAAACAAAAAAAGCATTTGGTATGTTGACCCACTCCAATTGGAGGGTTATTTATTACTGTAGGGTAGATCCCACCCTCCCAAGAAATGACAAATGAGATAGAACTGAAGATGTCATGCATAGACAAATGGCAGCAATGTCAGAAACTGAATTCAGAATATGTATTGCAAATAAGATAAATAGAATGGAAGAAAAGCTAGAAATTGAATTCCAAAGAGTAATTCTAATGTTGTCTCAAGAAATTAATGAGTTCAAAGTCTAAGTTACCAAAGATATAGACATAATGAGAAAAGAGAGAGAAGAGCTCAAGGAAATGAAAAAGTTAGTTGAGGAGCTCAAAACCACAGTAGAATCCCTCAGTAATAGAGTTGCCCAGGCAAAAGAAAAGATCTCTGAAACTGAAGACAAAGCTTTTGAATGTTCCCAAACACACAAAGAGGCAGACGGATGGAGACCAAAAACTGATCATTCCTTGAGAGAGTGGGATCACTCCAAAAGATCAAACATTTGTCTTATAGGAAGTCCTGAAGGAGAAGAGGTTGGTCCTAAAGGTACAGATGCTCTACTCCAACAGATTTTGGAGGAGAATTTCACAAACATTGCAAAAGATACAGAACTTCAGATAGGAGACAGTTTCAGAACCCCAGTGAGACTCAATCCAAATAAAGCATCTTATAGACACATTGTGATTACCTTTTCCAAAGTTAAGATGACGGACACAATTCTGCAAGCAGCTAGACATAAGAAAACCATCACCTACAAAGAGAAAATATCAGAATAACTGCAGATCTCTCAGTCAAAATGTTTCAAGCCAGAAGAAGATGGTCATCAAATTTCAATCTCCTAAAACAAAACAACTTCCAGCCCAGGATCTTCAATCAAGCTAAACTGAGTTTCAATTTTGAGAGAGAAATCAAATACTTAATTGACATCATATGTTGAAGAAATTTTCCATAACTAAACCAGCTCTCCAGGATATTCTCGGACCCATCCTCCACAATGACCAGCACAATGTTCTACCTCCAAAGTAAACTCACCTAGAAATTTTTTTAACAAAACCCAAATACCACAGTGGTGAAAGGATTAAAATTATCCACTGGACATCCAAAAATCATGACACCCAAAACATAACCAGGCTTATCAATTCTCTCAATTAATGTGAACAGTTTAAATTGTCCTCTAAAGAGGCACAGGCTGCCTGACTGGATACAAAAACTCAGATCGGATATCTACTGTATACAAGAACCTCACCTTACCTTAAATGATAAAAATAGACTCAGGGTGAAGGGATGGACTTGTATAATACAGACAAATGGAAATCAGAAAAAAGCAGGGTTGCAAATTTAGTACGAGACACAATTTGCTTTAAACCAACAAAAATTTTAAAAGATAAGGAAAGTCACTACATATTTGTCAAGAGAAACACACAACATGAAGAGATTTCAATAATAAACATTTATGCACCCTACCACAATGCTCCTCAATTCATGAAGCAGTCTCTAATAGATATAAACAACTTGATATCTTCCTGCACTATAGTAGTTGGAGATTTTAATACCCCTTTGACAGTTTGGAAAGATCCTCCAAGAAGAAACTAAACAACGAAATATTAGACTTAAACCTGACCCTAGAACAAATGGACTTTACAGACCCCTACAGAACATTTCACCCTAATAAAACTGAATATATATTCTTATCATCAGCCATGAGTCATCCTCCAAAATACATCTTATGCTAGGACATGAGTCTAAACTCAGCAAATTTAAAAGTGTAGAAATTATTCCTTGTATCTTCTGGGAACACCATGGAATAAAAGTTGAACTCAACACCAATGGGAAGCTCCATATTCAAACAAAGTCATGGAAGCTAATTAATCTTAGGCTGAATGATAGCTGGGACAAAGACGAGATTAAGAAGGAAATCGAGGGGGGAACCAAAATGGCAGTCTGTAGCCAGCTTTCCACAGAGGCTCCCATCCAGAAAGAGAGTTAAAGGACAGAAATTTAGCAAGAAAGCCAATGGTTCATATCTAAACCAAAAGAGAAGGTCGAAGAACACACATCAACCCTGCTGAGGCGACCTGCCACCCCAAGGATACAAATAAAAGGTACAGAATCCATCACCAAGCAAACAGGAGTCCCCTTTCCCATGAAAACAGTTGGCAGTATACTCCATACCTTCGTACAAACAAGTGAGCAGACTTGAGTGACTATTTTATGAGGAGGACTCCACAGGCAATTGAAGCAGTATCAAAAATACGCTACTGGGACCTGATCAAACTAAAAAGCTTGTGTACAGCTGAGAACATGGTAAGTATAGCAAGCAGACAGCCCTCAGAATGGGAGAAAATATTTGCAGGTTATGCCTCTGACAAAGGTTTAATAACCAGAATCCACAGAGAACTCAAATGTATTAGCAAAAAAAGAACAAGTGATCCCATCTTAGGGTGGGCAAAGGACTTGAAGAGAAACTTCTCCAAAGAAGACAGGTGCATGGTCTACAGACACATGAAAAAATGTTCACCATCCTTAATCATCAGAGAAATGCAAATGAAAACTACTTTGAGATATCACCTAACTCCAGTAAGATTAGCCCACATTGACAAAATCCCAAAACCAGAGATGTTGGTGTGGATGTGGAGAAAAGGGAACACTTCTACGCTGCTGGTGGGAATGCACACTAATATGTTCCTTTTGGAAGGATGTTTGGACAGCTTAGAGATCTAAAAATAGACCTTCCATTCGATCCTATAATTCCTTTACTAGGTATATACCCAGAAGACCAAAAATCACATTATAACAAAGCCATCTGTCCCAGGATGTTCATTGCAGCCCAGTTCATAATTGCTAAGTCATGGAAGAAGCCCAAGTGCCCATTGACCCATGAATGGATTTATACATTGTGGTACATGTGTACCATGGAATACTATGCAGCCTTAAAGAAAGATGGAGACTGTACCTCTTTTATGTTTACATGGGATGGAGATGGAACATATTCTTATTAGCAAAGTATCTCAAGAATGGAAGAAAAAGTATTCAAATGTACTCAGCCCTACTATGAAGCTAATTTAAAGGTTTCATATGAAGGCTATATAACCCAACTACAGCACAAGAATATGGGAAAGGGGCAAGGGTGGGAGAAGAGTGGGGTGGTTGGGGTGGAGGGAAGGCAATTGGTGGGGCCACACCTATGATGCTTCTTAGAAGGGTACAGGTGAAACTTATGAAATGCAGAATACAAATGGTTTCATACAATAACTATGAAAATGCCATGAGGGCTATGTTGAGCAGTTTGATGAAAACATTTAAGATTGTATATGAAACCAGCACATTTTACCCCTGATTGTACTAATGTACGCAGCTATGATTTAATAAAAAAAAAAAAAAAGAACTGAGCAGAGTTCAAATGTCCCCCCCATTTTACCCCATGGGACAGACCTTCTAAAAAGCAGACCTCCTCCCCTACTAGGGTGCCATGGCACTCTCCTGCCAGGCATAAAACTGTATATACTTTTTACTTGTAATTTTGAAATCCTGGCACTCCCCTCCACTCTCACCCCAAGGCCTCAAAGCCTGTCCCACATGGAGTCCAGATTCTTGGACATTTTCTCAAGGGGTGCAGACCGTGCATGGACTGTTGCTGATCTGTGCTGACTTTCTGGCTCAGAAGTAAGGAGAAGACAATCAGCTGAAGGAGAGGCCCTACCCCAAGGCACCAGAAGCTGCGGAACAGTGATGGTGGGGCTCACACCTTTGGGGATATTTTGAAGGAACACTCCCAGTCTCTCTGGGCAACCCAGGGAGGCCGGACAGCTTCTCCAGGGGCAGCCACTGGTGGAATAGATGTGGGACAGAATGCAGGCTCCAAGAGTAAAGGGTATGCCTGAGGCAGAACCGGCCAGGGTAGAGCACGAGGATTAGAATATGCACCCAGAGACAGTAGATTCCCAAGGTGGGGATGACCCAGAGGACTGCTTTAGCGTTTCAGACCCACCCGGCCCTCAGGGAATCAAAGATGAGACGAAGTGGGGAAATAGCTGGGACAGAAACAAATTCTGCGAAGTTGTTCTTTTCTGTCAACAACATCAATCAGGGACAGGGCTGAAACTGAGTGAATTACCCCAGCCCCTATCAAGCACCCGAGGTTGTCAGGCCTCACCCCCCCACACCCCTGCTGCCAAATAGTGACAGAGAGTGGCAGAGAATGGTGGCTTGGCTGAGGAGATTCAGATCTCCCTGTGACTCAGGCAGGCACAAACCCCTGGAGCATCTACTCATTGGAGGGAATTAGATCACAGTCCTGCAGGGTTACCAGGGACTGGGTGTGACAGACGTGCAAGGTGAGGAAGAAGGCATAAACCTTCCCAGATGAATTTATTTTCTGTGGGGGGGGTGTCCTTCTGATCTCACGGAGCACCAGAATGATTTATACTAGAGTTGCTAGCAGACCCCTGCTACCTAGTTGCCGGAGACCTTTTGAACTCTCCCACCTGAGGCCAGTGCTGACTGGGACAGTTGATTGGGACCTCTTCAATTGAGCCAATCACCTGAGGACTATCCAAAGTGTTACCCTGGGTGTGTGGTAGTGGGAGGGTTTGATTTTCCTTTTCTAATTGTTGCTTGTGCCTTTGTTGCTCACCTTCTGATGATGTGATGCTTCCACATTTACTTTTTTGACAAAAAGAAGTAGAATCCAAATTGAAAAGGTCCCCCATTAGGCACAAAATGGGAATTTCATGACAATTATATCAGGAGCCCAAGGGTTTTAACTTAACTATTTTATATTCACTTTCATATGGGTATGGTTGCTCACTATAAGCAAGAAAGATATTAGTAATATGAATAGGGAAAGAGAAAAGAAGCAACTAAAAGTGGGAGAAGGAAATTATATTTTGGGGTATGTATGTATCAGTTCTTTAATAGGTATTATACATACCTTATCTATTTCTGAGTGGAATACTTTAATGAGAACTCCAGACAGTTCTCTAGAACTGTTGGTTAGGTCTCTAAGTATTATAAACTTAAGTAAAGTGAGAAAGAGTCATTTATTAATAGTTGTAAACAGTTACAATGTGCCATAAGAGGAGAACTTTTTGTGCCTTACTGGTGGGAATGGAAAGTTGTGCAGCCACTACGCAAAACAGTCCAACTGTTCCTCAAAAAGCATTCATTATATTACTATAAGAGCCGGCAATTCTGCTCTAGGTGTATACTCAAAAGAATTCAAAGCAGGGACCAAAAAAGATGTTTTTACACCAATGTTTATAGTAGCATTATTCACAATAGCCAAAAGATAGTAACAACCAGAATGCCCACTGACAAATGAATAAACAAAATCTGGTATATACACAATGAAATATTATTCAGCCATAAAAAGGAAAGAAATTCTAGTACACACCATAATGTGAATGAACCTTAAGGACATTATCTTAGGTGAAATACGCCATCACAAAAGGACAAATATTATGATTCCATTTATATGAGGTATCTAGAGTAATCAAATTCATAAAGGCAGAAAACTGACCATTGGCTTCCAGGGACTCAGGGGAGAGTGTAATTGGAAGTTGTGTAATGAACACACAGTTTCAGTTTTACAAAATAGACAAAGATCTAGAAATGGATGGTGACAATGTTTGCACAACAATCTGAATGTACTTAATGCCATGGAACTGTACTCTTAAAAATGGTTAAAATGGTACATTTTATGCTTTATTTATATACATACATATCATACATACATATTTACATATACACTAGAACCTCTGTAAGTTAACCACCCAAGGGACTGTAACAAATTTGTCAACATACAGAGGTGGTCAACATAAGGAACTGGACCTACTGTGCTGATACATACATGTAGTGCATGTCTGGTCTATGAAAATTAGGTCAACTTATTTTAGAATATTACAGGAGGTCAGTGTAGAGAGGTGGTCAACTCTGGAGGTTCTACTATATGTATGTGCATGTGTGTATTTATTTGACAACAAAAACAAAAGAAAAGCTACATGTGCCAGGATGAATGCAGGTAGAGGCCTAGAGGTGAACAAGAAGGATCAGCCTATGGGAGCTCAATGCTCTTTCCTCTGACATAAAGGGAACAGCAGTCATGAAGAAAGAATGAAGATGTGGATGACATCAGCTAAACCTGGGCATCCAAGCAATTCAGTTGAAAGTATTTTGACATTTAACAATTTCCCAAGCATTTGATTTTTTTTCCATCAAGGAAAACAGATAATTCCATCGCCTTGACGGTTCTGTCTGGTGGGGGTTTCTTTCCAGCTGCACTTCAGAAAGAAGATAGAGATGGCAGCATTTCTTTTTAATTTGTCTTCATTGCCTTGCCAAAAAATGCAGCTTCCCTTCCAAAGCGCTTGTGTTGCACATGTCATGCTTTCTCCTCTCCCCTCTCATTTTTATTAATTCTCCTACTTGAGACATATGGAGAGGCATGTGTTGGTGCAGGCAGTTTCCTGTGCCACTGCCAAAGTTAAGGGTACTTCTTAAACTTAAGAAATTGAAGTAAGACCTGATTAAGAGGCTAGAAAAAGTCTGAAAATGCTAAGAATGCTAAATTGACCAAACTGTAGGTTGCTACGACCAGGAAATAACTCAGGCTTTGTTAGCAAAGACACTACATGTAAACTGTGTCACCCAACATTAAAAATATCACAAGGCTCTTCAAAACAATGTTGGTTACACTGGAAGTGAGGGGTAGCTAGGCATTCCTCAGAGATATTGCAGATGCTGTTCCAGACCACTGCAATAAAGCAAATATTACAATAAGGTGAGCCACATGACATTTTTGGTTTCCCAGCACATATGTAAGTTATGATAATAATAATGTAATCATACATATAATCAAAAGTTATGATTATGAAAGTCATGTACTACATTAAAATGTATAAGGTCAGGCCGAGTAACAGCTTCCTTGCAACTGGGCACAGTGAGACTGGGGAGAGAGGACTTCAGGCATCTCTGGCAGGCAGGATCTGCCCAGAAACTTCCCTTTGGGGACACAGGGAGACAGCGTGCAACTTCTGGACACCCTGAGGAAGGCAAAAACGGCAGAGATTGGGCAAGTGGTTGCATGTGTTTTGTTCTGTCTAATATTGTCAGCAGCTGTGGGTGGGGCAACTGTGGGAATGCAGGGTGGAAAGGCCTTGCCTGTGTGCTGTTTGGGTTTCTTTTGGACTTGGCACTCGGTTGAACTGCCTTGGGAGAACTTGGGCAAGAGTGCAGGGGTCTTTGAGTGTTGTCTGGGGCCCCAGACTGGGCCACCGAGCCAGACGGAGCCACCAGTGTTTGGTGGTGGGCTGTGTGGAGCCATTGTGGGAGAACTTCCCTGGCAAGTTCCACCCTCAGGGTCGTAGAACAAACATCGAGCAGGAGTGAGTAATCTAGTAACTGAACAGCCTAAAGGCAGGGACTGAGATGCCTTGCAGCCTTAGCCCTCAGGGGCAAAGGGTGAGACCGGTTTTGGCATACTGGGTAAGTGGATAGCCACTTAAGGAGTGGTCCCAGCCACAAGCACTTTCCTGGGAAAGCTTCTGCTTAGCCCAAGTTAACAATTGAAAGTGTCTTCTAAGCAGGCTGAGGAGGATTTAAGCTCTCCACCCTGCGGGGTTTGGGAAATCATTAGAGACACAGGGTCACTCCTTACAAAGATCTAGTAACAACAGAGTGATTCTGCCAGGGTCTGATCTGGGAGAGACATTTCCTGAACTCTGAGGACAGTCATAGGCAAGAGTGAAAAATAATCATGAGGTGGAATCAACAGAAAAACTCTGGCAATATGAATAATCAGAGTAGATCAACTCCCCCAAGGAATGACAAGGTATATACAGCAAATGGCTTACATGTCAGAAATCGAATTCAGAGTCTGGATAGCAAATAAGATCAGTGATGGAGGAAAAGATGGAATTAGAATTTCAAGCAGCAATCCAAAAGATGTCTCAGGAATTCAACGAATTCAAAGACAAAATGACCAAAGATTTTGACACATTAAGACAAGAAGTTGCAGCCCTCAAAGATCTGAGAAATACAGTAGAATCCCTCAATAACAGAATGGAGCAAGCAGATGAAAAGATTTCTGACATGGAAGACAAAGCTTTGGAATGCTCTCAAACTTCCAAAGAGGTAGAGAAATGGAAGGCAAAACCGGATCATTCTCTCAGACAGCTCTGGGATAACTCGAAGAAAACCAATTTTTGCTTTATAGGGATACCTGAAAAAGATGAAGTGGTGTCACAAGGCACAGAGTCTCTTCTTTATGAAATTATGAAAGAGAACTTTCCAGACATGCCACGAGATGCTGAAATTCAGATAGCAGACAGTTTCAGAACTCCAGCACAACCCAACCCAAATAAGACATCCTCCAGGCACATCATAATTAAGTTCACGAAAGTTAATATGAAGGAGAAAATTCTGAAAGCAGCCAGGTGTAAGAAATCCATTATCTACAAGAGGAAGAATATTAGAATAACTTCAGATCTCTCTGATCAAACCTTTCAAGCTAGAAGAGAATGGTCATTGACTTTCAATCTCCTAAACAAAAGAACTTTCAACCCAGGATCTTGTATCCAGCTAAACTGAGTTTCATTTACGATGGAGAAATTAAATACTTCAACGGCATCCACATGCTGAAGAAATTTGCTATAACTAAGCCAGCTCTCCAGGATATTCTCAGACCTATCCTCCACAATGACCAGCACAAACCTCCACCACAAAAGTAAACTCACCCAGAAACTAGTTACCAAATTTCATCTTCCACAGTGATGAAAGGACTAAAAATGTCCACCGGACTTTCTAACAATTTATCATTACTTTCAATTAATCTGAATGGTTTAAATTGTCCTCTAAAGAGGCATAGGTTGGCTGACTGAAAAATATTTGCGAGTTATGCCTCCGACAAAGGTTTGATAACCAGAATACACAGTACTCCAACATATTAGCAAGAAAAAAACAAGTGATTCCATCTCAGGGTGGGCAAAGGACTTGAAGAAAAACTTCTCCAAAGAAGACAGGCACACGGCCTACAGATACATGAAAAAATGCTCATCATCCCTAATCATCAGAGAAATGCAAATCAAAACTACTCTGAGATATCACCTAACTTCAGTAAGATTAGCCCACATGACAAAATCCCAAAACCAGAGATGTTGGCGTGGATGTGGAGAAAAGGGAACACTTCTACACTGCTGGTGGGAATGCACACTACTACGTTCCTTTTGGAAGGATGTTTGTAGAGTACTTAGAGATCTAAAAATAGACCTTCCATTCTACCCTATAATTCCTTTACTAGGTATATACCCAGAAGACCAAAAATCACATTATAACAAAGACATCTGTACCAGAATGTTCATTGCAGCCCAATTCATAATTGCTAAGTCATGGAAGAAGCCCAAGTGCCCATCGACCCACGA
>CAUYON010084079.1:0-40320 GCA_963573935.1 Arctocebus calabarensis | reverse complement strand
CTCTTGGGCTTAAGCGATTCTCTTGCCTCAGCCTCCCTAGTAGCTGGGACTACAGGTGCCCGCCACAGTGCCCGGCTATTTTTTTGTTTTGCAGTTCGGCCGAGGCCGGGCTTGAACCCGCCACCTTCGGTATATGGGGCCGGTGCCCTACTCGCTGAGCCACAGGAGCCGCCCCACATATCTTCTTTTGAAGTAAAAAACTAAACAGGAACAAATACAATTCACGCCAACACATGTGGCCTGCGGGCCGTAATTGGAGGACCCCTGGAATAGAGGAATGTATGTGGCCCACAGTTCTGCAGCCTGTATAAGAAGCATGGCACCCACAGAGCTTCCAATTGGCAGCTTCCAATCATGGTGGAGAGAGAAAGGTTGCTGGCTTATCAGAGAGTGAGACAGAGCCCAGGGAGGAGGTACTAGTCTCTTTGTGACAATCAGATCACTCATATAATAGAGTGAGAACTCACTACCATGAAGATGGCACCAAGCTGGTTAGGAGGGCTCTGCCTCCATGTCCCCAACGCCTCCAAGTCTCACCTCCAATATCTTGGATCAAAATGCAATATGAGATTGGGAGGGGACAAATATTCAAACCAGAGCAGTTACTTGATGGTGGGAATGGGGACTCATCATAAATGAGCAAGAGGCTTCTTTGTGAGGTGAAAGGCTAAAATAAGCTTGTGGTGATCCTAACACAACTCTATACAAAAAATACGAAAACACATTGACTAGTACACATTAAAAGGGTGGATTTTATGTCATGTAAATTTACATTAATATCCGCCCACTGATTTGTCTTGCACTTTGAAGGGATATTTTACCAGGTTCAGTTTGTACAATTGCACAGTGGTTATTTAGGGGAAAAAAGATGATTTAAAGAGTGATGCAGATCCTGCAAATATCGACACATTTCATTATATAATATAAAAAATAAATTTGATTGATGATAGCACTAATCTCATCAGAAACGTCTTTAAATATTGAGAGGGTGTCAAGCTTACATTGACAAATTCAGGTTTTCCGAAATTCTTATTTTCCCCTTGAAAGCTCAAATTTTATCACCGGTAATAAATACTATCAATTGTTTTCCTTGAAGTGACACTTCATTCATTTCTGAGTAAATGTCTATGAGACACCAATTCTGAATAAGTGTAATTTCATTCAAGCTCATTCAAGGAAAAGTAGTGTTTCATGAAAAATGCAGGTATTTCTGTATACAATTCAAATGTTCACACAATTGCTTTTTTCTTGCTGGCAAACTTTTCTATAAGGGCCAGAAAGTAAATATTTCAGACTTTGCTCCCTAAATAAGGTATCTGCCACATATTCTTTTTATTGTTTTTAATAAGCTTTTAAAAATGTAAAAAAAAAAAAATCAAGTTCAAGGACCATATAAAAACAGGTGGCAGGCCTTGTCAACCCTCTTTGTAGACAGCCACAATACATTTTTTTTTTTTTTTTACTTTTGAGACAGTCTTACTTGGTCACCCTCGGTAGAGTGCTGTGGTATCTTAGCTTGCAGCAACCTCAAACTCTTGGGTTCAAGTGATACTCTTGCCATAGCTTCCAGAGTAGCTAGGACTACAAGCCTCCACCACAACGCCCAGCTATTTTTAGAGATGAGGGTCTCACTATTGCTCAGTCTGGTCTTGAACCTGTGAGCTCAGGTAATCCATGCACCTTGGCCTCACAGAATGCTTGAGATTATAGGTGTGAGCCACTGCACCTGACCCCAGCCGCCATACAGTAGAACCCCCTGCATTGACCATCTCCCTAAGTTGACCTACTTTTCATAGACCAGACATGCACCACATGTATATATCACTATACTAGGCCTTGTTCCTGAGGTTGACCACCTTTGTATGTTGATCAGTTTGTTATAGTCCCTTGGGTGGGCAACTTCCAGAAGTTCTATAATGAAAAAGGCAAATAATGTGTTAGAATTATTCTGGGGACAGTTACCCTCTGAATAGTGTCAGAGACACCCAGGGGTCTGCAGATCCCACTTTGAAAACTGCTATTATAATGGGGGTAAACTTCTTTCTCTCCCCTCTTCAATTTTCCACCTGGGACTGACCTAAGCCAACTGAATGGGAAGAAAGCTTAAAAGTTTTATGCAGTAAATTTTAATTGTATGTGAGGGCCCTCATAAGAAAATGTAGACCCAAAGTATTGACAAGTTCTAAATACGAATATACTGGGTTGAGCAAAGAAAGGCAATTGTGAAAAAGTAGCTAAAATATATATAAGGGAAGATGAAAGGATGATAAAAGTAATTTTAACAAGGTCTGTTTGCACAGATTTCTCTGGGCTCAAGTCTCTGTCACTGTGGATAAGTGTCTTTCTTTCCCCCTGGGATAAAGAGGGCATCTTTCTCTTGGGAGCTCCATCCCTGCTTTCAGGAAGAAAAAGAGAAGTCAAAATGCTCTTGTTTCACTTGCTGTTTTTCAAGTGCTTTTAGCTTAAAATAATCAATAGAGGTGCATTTTAGGGTAACATGTACTGAACTCCCTCTCTAGTCAAATACCTTTTTCCCATTTTTCCCCTCTCATCTTATTATCTAATATGAAAGAGCATTCCATAAAAATAACTCCCAGTATGTGAAGTTATTAAAACTTTGGTCCAAAAAGGATGCAGCTGAGTGCTGCTGGGAAAGGCACTTAACCTTCCTGTATCTCAGTCTTTTCACCTAAAAAATGGGAAAAGTAATACTACCTTGTCGTGGGCTTTTGAAGATTAATGAGATTTTAAGTAAAGAATTTAGCTGAGTGTTTGGAATAATAACCACTTTATTGCCAATTGTCCTCTTCTTTTTAGGCTATAGATTAATTTCCTGGGTGTTGTTAATTATGTGTAGGGAAGAAATACCATTCCCCAAGTCAGGTCTTTCACTGGTAGAGTTTCAGGTATGGGGAGGGCAGGGCTGAAGACATCAATTTTGGAAGAGCCTCGTAGAGTCAGCGCCTGACACACACTATACCCTCCAGTACAGCCCCTTATAATTGCAACCCTTTGACTCTACAAACCTCGGGTTCTTCATGTTTTAGAACTCTAGACCCCTTTGACATGTAGATAGGATTACAAAAGAAATTAATTTATTAAAATGCAGCTATCAAAATATTTAAAAAATTGTGATGTAGTATGTACCTCATGATTAATGCATTAAGTTCAAATCTAGCACTGAGTCTACCAACTCACATAAATTTGTAGAAGTGTTGAGTGAAAAGGATATTTCAAGATATTGGCATCACGTGTGATAGGATATAAAAATAACTGTGATTTCTCTCGGTGTTAAAGTCACAGGCACTCCTGACACTACTGGGGATGGTTCTCTATATTCACAAATAGATGATCTGCCACATTTCCATGACAGGTTAGTGAAAATAAAGGTGTCATTTTCCTTCCCACTGATGTTGGTGGGCCTCTCTTAATTCTATTCAGACCCTTTGTGGGGCCCATGTACCCCCAAGTTAATAACCTCTATTCTCTATTATTATTAATATTTTACCATTTTTTAGCCTTTATTTAGAAAGGATTTTAAAGGCAGAAAATGATGTTGGAATACTGTCAATCGTCTGATGAATTTGGAAGACAAGGCAACTAGCCAGGTCTGGTCTTTTTAGCTGGATTATGATTATTGGATGCCTAGTCTGTTTGCTTAATAATTGCTAGTTTCCCATCTAAATTTAAACTCAGTTGACCAAGGTTTAAGAGGTGGGAATGCTACAATAAGCTTAATTACAAATTACAAAGTTGTAAATACAAGCCTTCTCTGACTCTTCAAACAATAACCTTCCACTCTGGATAGTTTCTGCTCCAATCATGGATTGAATTACACAAACTATACACATGAGTGATTTTAAATCTGTACTGAAATATAAACACCCATGCACGTGCACACACACATACCCTTTCCACAGTGTAGAATGATCAGATAGATAAATTGTTCCACTTCCAACACCCTGTCTGGTCCTAATTGATTCTTCTTACCCAACTGTGCATTTTAACGTGTTCCAAGTTGGAGAAATCTACCAGCACTAATTCGATGCTGCAAATGTTTATGAGCCTTTTAATGGGCAAAAAGGGACTGATCTAATTTCTCAGGATGGCTGGGGAACATGTTACTTGGCACCTGATTGGTGCTCTGGGATGAAGTAAGGACAGTCACCCATAACCAGTGAGGGTAAGGAGGACTTATTTCCCTTCTGCGTGATGTAAATCCTGATGGAGGGAAGAGATTTCCCATGGGTTCTTTCCTTAGCACTGGGGATGCCTCTTTTGAGGGTTATTTCTCTGAGAGGAAGGGCTAAATACAGGATTTTGTATAAAATGCACACACTTCAGTGTGACCTTTCTCTCTGGGACAGAAGTTTGTCTTACCTATCTTGACTGTCTAGAGATAAAGGTCTTTAGGGAAATTTCTAACATACAGAGGTTCAGATTGTTAGGAAAAGATGTTAGAAAGAGTTGATACTTCACCTTCTCTAGTGCAACAGCAAAAAGCTTCAGAGGTTCATGGGGCAGTTCACAATAATTTAGAGCAAAATCTGTCTGTACCACAGCCAGGAACTGATACAGTACCTCCCCAGTGTGTGGCTCATTTATACCTATTTATACTTGGTCGGTCAGCTGACCTGGCCAGGCCTGCCCACCCTGCCTCCATGGCTGGTCCCAGAACATGCCTGCTGAGACCCACTTAAGGGCTTTGCATCTGCTTTGTACATATTGGTCCTTTGCCAAGAATCCTGTCCTCAAGATACTTGCGTGGCTCAATACCTGCTTTCCTTCTGGTCTCTAAATGCAGATGTCTCATCACACAATAATAGCACCTTCACCCATCCTGGCCTTCTCTGTCCCCTGTAACCCACCTGATTTTTTCTTCACAGCACTTACCAATTTTTGACAGACTACATAATTTGGTGTTTATTTACCTTTTCTTTATTTTTCAAATCGACTCTGGCTGTCATCTGGGCTAGAATATCATGGCCTCATCCTAGTTCACAGCCACTTCAAATTTCTGGGGTCAAGGGATCCTCCTGCCTCAGTCTCCAGAGAGCTGAGACTACAGGGCCCACCACATAGACTAATCTTTCTATTTTTAGTAGAGATGGGGTCTCAGTCTTGCTCAAGCTGGTAAAACCCTTGACCTCATGTGATCCTCCTGCCTTGAACTCCCAGAGTCCTGAGATTACAGGTGTGAGCCACAAGACCCCAGCCTGGTGTTTATTTTTTTATGGGCAGCCCCTCCTCTAGAAGAGCAACACCATGAAAGCAAAAGCTTTATCTGTTTTAGTCATTAGTGTCTCTTTGGTGCAAAAAGAAAAAAAAAATCCATGGCATGTAGTTGGTGCTCAATAACATGTGTTGAATTAATGAGTGAACTGAATAGATGGTTGGTCTCTCTTTTTTTTTGGACAGAGTTTCGCTATGTTACCCTCAGTAGAGTGCCATAGCATCACAACTCAACAGCAGCCTCAAACTCTTGGGCTAGCACCATTCCCTTGCCTCAGCCCCCCAAGTAGCTGGAACTATAGGGGCCCACAATGCCCAGCATGGTTGGTATCCTTCTATGATAGTGCCAGATTGTAGAAAATCTTTCCTTTGAAACCTTAAGTTCTTCTAATAATCAATAATGTGATTAAGCAGGTTATTCAAACTCTCCACCCATCAGTCTTCTTTACTAAAAAAACGAAGAAAGTTGTACTTATGCTTTGAGAGTGATAAGACAATGCATTGCGTGTAAAAGACTGTTGCCAATTATTCAAGCCCGGGCAAACTATGTTTTAGTAGATCATTGCCAAAGCATAAGAAGTTCTGATACTATCTCCTTTCATCCTCGTCACTCTGTGGTGCCATCAAACATGACCAGTTCCCCAATGCTGTGATTGTGTGTAAAGCCAAGGTGCAGTTATTTACCTTCACCAAATTCTCTAACCGATAGGCCCCACCTTGCAAAGGACTTCATAAAGCTTTTCTGTTGGTATGATCTAATTTGTATTTCACAACTTCTCGTAAAGAAGGAAAGAGAAGTGCCATCCTTAGCATTATAAGGGAATGGAAAGATAAAGGAGTGATTTGCCCAAATCAAACAGCTGATGAACGGCAGCAGAAGGGCAAGACTTTGGCTATTCTGAACCTATCCCGTATGTTATTGACTACAGCATGTAACCTTGGACCAGGAAAGGACTTGTGTGAGGCTGCTTCATAGGTCACACTCACAAAACTCAGAGCTCCATCCAAATCTCATTCAGTCACAATTTCCCCCTTTTCTGATCTTAACAAAAATTACAGGTATGTGAGAGGGATGCTTATAGCTTTCACATACCTCCTTGGAGATGCTGAGTTTGGAGTTCAAGCTCATCCAGGGATCTCAAGATTTGAGGCAAAGGCCAAGTATTCTGCACACATTCACAAAGCAGAGAGGCTAATGATGAGCTCCTCGGAAAGTCTTAAGGAATGACTTTGCTCTTGTCCAAGTTTAGTGGAAAGACAGGCATATGTGAATATATAATATGCCACAGTGAAACCCTCATCCATCACCTTTCCAGGATCATAGAAACCTAGTGGCAACACGAAGGATCTTCTTAAAGGAAATCTCATTCCTGTAACATAACAGTATAATTTGTTACAGACCAGAGTGCAGGCGCTCCTGGGACACCTGGAATTCATGCTTTCTCTTAAAAGATGTGATCACAGACAGGGATATTTGCAAACTTTCTTTGCATCTCCTACTGCTGACTTAAAAAATATAGTTAGTCTTCTTGATTTGCGCAGGGAATCCAAGCTCCTTAGATCATTTTACTTCTCCACGTGCTAGACACTTGGAGGACCCTGTGGTTGGTGTCCACATGGCTGGCTGCCCTGTGTCTCTGATGGAACTGCCTTGGGTTGGGGGAGGAGGCTGAGCTCCTCATTCTGCCTGAGCCACAGTAGGCCTAATGCAACAGAGCTCTTTTTACTGACTGGGAAGCTGGAAGTGGAAGTGTCTGGTGCTCATGTACAAAACAAACATAAATAAGAAATCATGTACAGATGTGGCTCTAACAAATCCTCGGCAACCAACGAAGAGAAGAAGCACCAACAAATGAAGAGAAAAATCAATACTAAAAGGGGAGAAAGAAAAGAAACAGAATCCTCTAAAGACTGCACTTCAAAAGTTTAATTTGAGGCTCAGATACCGGACCAAAAGACAGCATTTTTAGTGGTATTTGAGATTCCTGAATGAGAGTGAAAAGCTCGTTGTGAGGATTCAGTTACGATTCCTGCCTTTCCTCTCCCTGTTCCCTCCCGGAGTCTTGAGAGGTGCTGACCCAGAACAATCCATGCACAGAGCAGAGAAAGTAAGTGTTAAAAAAGTCACTAACACTAACATTTATTATAATCTAAATAAAATGGGGCCCTTGTATCCTATAGGGTCCAGGTTCAGAAATGGGATCTTTTTTGTTGTTTTTAATTCTAAACAACTATGCAGAAATTACCACAATTCTAGAGTCTTACGCTAGGGAAGTTTGAAGGGAAGATATGCCTCTTACTCTAATTCACTGATTTTCACCTGGTGTGTCATGACAGGATCTTAGATGTGTCACCAAAATGTTTAAAGATCATTAATTACATTATTTTCAAAAGAATTTCAAACTCTCCACCCATCAGTCTCCAACTCCCCACCCACAGTAAGTATATTCTTTTTTTAATTTTTTTTTTGGATCAACATCATTTAAGGGTACTGCAGAAATTTTACTATACGTTCAAGTGTGCTGTAATATGAAAAGGGGTGGAAAACCCTGCTTTAATGTAATAAAGAGACATCTATCTAGCAGAAGAAACGCTTCAATAAAAGAGAACGAAAACAAAGTAATGCAGAATCATAGATCGGTGGCTCTGCCTCTGTCTCCCTATTAGTTTTTATTCTTTTAAAAGTAAACTTGACCATGAGAACACTTCTGGTCACCAAGGATCCATGACCTTCCCCTCTGAGCTGACTCTCAGATCCTGGGAGACAGTTTAGGCTGATGAATAAATAATCCAGCTCTTAAAGTCGGCCCATATTATCTGTTGGCCATTAAAAAAGAGACCGTGTCCTGTTTTTACAGACAATGGTGGTACACCTTCATATATTCTGTTCTACCTTTGCAGCCAGTCATGTGTCATGCAGGACAATGAAACTGTTTGTGGGGGGAAACTTTATTTCATAATTAGAAACATTACACCTTGTGGAGCTCAAGGGGTAAACTTAGGATGAGTGAGTGAAACTAAGTGACACGCTTCAATAAACACTTCAGACACACAGAGATGACCCAAATTGGAGCAGCAGATTCAGAAAGTTCCTTCGCCCTAGAAGTTTACAAAATCGAGCAGGATGACTGTATTGGGAGCCTTGTCCCCCAACTCTGGCATTGCACATAGTTCTTGGCACGTGGGAAATTCGCACCAATCACTTACTGTCCAATGACTAGACACTCACACTTTTGGGCTAAATCTCTGCCGATGCCTCTGGAATCCTAAGATTCAGTAATTTTTTCCAACATGAATACTGGGTAGAGTTAGGAAGTTACCTCTTAGACTTTCTCTATTTCTTGTGGGATTTTTTTTTAATTTCTTCTTCTAATATTTATTGGTAAGCATGTAGGTATGAGGGAAATGTAAGTAATATTTCACATTGAGATTTTTTTTTTCCTCCAATCACTTTGACTTTGTTTTTCAATTCTTAACTCATAAACCTTGGGGACCACATGAATATTAATGTTTTCTACCTATCATGAGCAAATCTTAGGGGAGCAGTCCAGCGTGTGGGGGCTGGGCCTTTGTCGCTGGTCAAATTTGCTGTAGCCTCACCTCAGTATATCTAGACAAGGAAGCCCTTGGCTGTAAACTTACACTGTCAGACACTGTTGCCAGGCAATTCTCTGTAACCACAGAAAGCAGAACCTGATCAGCAGCTACCATAAAGGAGACTATAACTGAATTCCCCCCAAGTGTTTTGATGCTACATGGAAATGTTGCCTGCCCTTTTCTTTAATTAACTTTTAATTTCTATGACACTGTAAAGGAGTGATGGTGACTGGAGCATTGCTCCCAGCATTCTAAAGTATCCCACAAAAGGGGCCATTAAAAGTTAATTGTCCGCAGTGGGTGCAGGTAGCTGAGCTCCATCCGTGCTAGTCATCTTGTATCCGAGCCAGACGTCAAGATGGCCTTCATCAGATGGAGGATGGAGCAAGACATGGGGCAAAAACTCAAATCATTACTAGTTTAGAAGAAGACTAATACAGCAGAGGCAAGGCAGAGAGAAAGAGAGAGCACTTTCACTGTTTCTACTAGCGACACAGGAATAGTCTGTAGGGAATAGAATAAATAAGTTGTTTCTGGAAGGATCTGTCAGATGTGAATAGACAGACATCTGGGAGGACAGTGAGAGAATTCAGGAATCCACTAGGAGGCATAAATATTACCCATCTCAAAGGTCTCCACCCTGGGGTCCCAGAGAGTGTCTGGGAACCATGCCTGCTAATCCCTACCCACAGTGGCTGGGAAGAAAGCTGTCAGTGCCTGACACTGTCACGGGTAACACTCCACATATTTTTAAAGGGCATTTGAGTGCAAATTTTGTTGCTTTGTTACTTATTTTCTTCCCCAAATATACTTTCCTTAAGATGTTATTCAAAGGAGTTTGCTTTTGTAGTTTATATGTAACTGAAGTGGCCTAAGCACATGGTGAATGGTGATGAAGAGGAGCCCACTTGCAGAAATTCAAGTGATAACTTTATCGGGAGGAAAGAAAAAGCTCAAATCACTGCAGCACGAGTGTGAGGCCCAGATGACTGAAGAAAGGCACCAGGAGTCAGACCACGCAATGACCTCTGGGTCTGGTCATGCTGAGTCCCCATGCTTTGTGGGGTCTCTGCCATGACCTTGGCAGGGCGTCTGCACATACCTTGGTCCTACACCAAGAGATCACAAAGGTATGTGTTTGTGGCCGCAAGGACATGTCTATTATCCACACAAGTATTTCTTAGATTTCTTTAAAAAAATTATTTTTTCCCTTGATTTCAATAACACAATCTTTCCCTTTCTTGATGTGGATATCAATTAACCAACTATATAGTTCTACTGGTGTGCAATATGAGTTCTGACATTCAAGTTCACAAACCCATCCTAGAAAAAAGTGCTACACCCCTCATTACTGAATGTCACTGTGGGTCACCTGAGACGTGCTCACCTTGGGAAGCTATGCAGTGATGCCAGCACCTAGTCCACTTTTCAAAGCAATTTTGGGACCCCTTTTCTGCAATGACCATCAGAGCAATCATCATACTTGTACTTTGACAATGAAGTTCATGAAGTTACCACTGTGCGCTTGCATTGGCAGCGCTGTACAAACAACTTGGTGAGGTCTCATAGCCCTGGCACCTCAATGTCTCACAGCTGTGCTGGTGTCTTGCTGAGTGGCATTTGTTACTGTTGTTTTGTGTTTTTGTGAGCTGTGTGATGACAGCTCTGAAGGGATGGCGAACCAGAAGGAATACAGCCTACAAACCAAATCTCATTTGCCACATGCTTTTGCAAATAGTTTCATAGGGACCCAGGCTTGCCCAGCTTTACATACTCTCAATAGGGTTGAGTAGTCGTGATGGACAGTGTATGTCCTGCAAAGGCTAAAATATTTATTTTCGAGCCTTTTACAGAAAATGTTTTTGACTCCCATCAAGACACTAAATCATCCTTATTTTTCATCTTGATTGTTAAAATGATCCTCAAAGTGGTTTTGCCTCTTACCTTTCTGACCTGCAGTGTATTACTGTCGGGTTCACCTAAAGCGGAATTGGAATTGTGCCCCTCCTTACTCCATTCTCTACAAAATAAAAACCTAAGTTTCTTACCTGGTGACAAAAACAGCCCATCCCCTCCCAGGTGTGTCTTCGTCCTGCCTCTCGTCTGCTCTCTGCTCTTCCCACGTGAGCGCTGTTTACTTTTCCTGACCCCGTGTCTTGGCAAATCCTGATTCCTGTTCTCTGATCTGATTCCTTCTCCCTTTTCTTGGGTCACCCAGGTACATCTTCTAATCACCCTTTTCCTCTAGATCTCCTCCCATCCCATCCTGTGCCTATCTCTGAGACAGATTTTATTATTGATGACACTATGTGTGTTGTAATTTGATGGTTTACTTGTTGGTTCCATAAGATGACAGAGTCTTAAAGGCTCAACCTCTACTCTATTTGGCTACCAGATTTTCTGCCTAGATTGAAGAAAAATATATTATATGAATTAATGAATGATTGCTCTTTCCCAGATGTCAGGTGGAATATACATTTAGGAACTATACATTTATATTTCTATACAGTGGACCTAGTCTTCAGACACCCCAACTACCCTTCCATGTATATGTCTGTCTGAAACTATCACACAAATTCAGCAAAACCTGTATAGGTGTGGTGAGGTACAGGGTAATCTACAGCCTTCCCTCTGTCCTTCACATATGATAGATTTTTTGTAATACATAAGATATTCTGCTATGACCTTAGTAACTGCAGTTAACATTTTATAGACTGAAATATGTTTCTGAAGTTGTTAATCATTCTTCAGCAGATATCAGTCAGTCTTTTTGTTTTGTGCCAGGCTCTGTTCTAGGTGCCAAGGGAACAGGTGTTGGCATGCCCACACGTATACACACATCCAAAATGATGTCAGTGCTATGTTTAAACGGCAAATTTCCTTCTTGGGTGTGTACCAGCTTTTCCAAAGTAAATTGTTCTAGTTCTGTTGCATATGAGTCTTGATGGTAGAACTTACTTTTTCTTCCCCCTAGATAGGAAAGTTCTTTCTTTCATTCTTGTTTCCTTCAGTGTATTGTGGGGGAAATATTTTGGTTACATGAATTGTTTTTGTATGGTTTGAGTCAAAATTATAAATATACCCATAAGGTGGTTAGTGGGCATTGGACCTACTAGGTATGAATTTACCCCTCTGCTCCTGATTTTTCCTACCTGCTTGGTTTCTGTTCTACACATGGGTGTTGATCGATTAATTTAGAAACCTGATTATGAACCACGCTTTAAAACACTAGAAGTATAACGAATAAAGTTATAGTACCTGGTTACTCATTTCTACAAATAAGTGTAATGTTGTCGATTAACTGATGAACAAATTTTTAAAAGCCAACACCCACCGGAGCATGAGTAGTTGGAAAATGCACACATTTGGGAGCAAGGACCTTGGCTCAATGACCATGAGACCATGTACAAATCATTTTGTTTTTCAAACACTTAATGCCTTACTATCACCTAACATTTTAGAGTGACTATAGATCTCATATGTCAAATGACTGCGTTAAAGGAAGTGATGTCCGAGATTGGGTTTGGCTTGAAGTATGTCCATGTTTTCATAGGAAGTTTTGGCAATGTATCAAGATAGAACCTTGGCCCAGACTGGCATGAACCCTTGAATGGGTGTGGTGAGAAAAATCTCTTCTATTTATATGGCTAAGATTTGAAAACAGTACTTAGAGGAGAGAAGAACTCTGACAGGCAGACATTAAGTTGCTGAACTACCCAACACTCAGTTCCAAGTCTTTCCTAAATCCGGCTGGCAGCAGAGATTCCCCCTTAGGGCTTCCAGGCCCACATCTTTCTAAATCCCATGTTAGTAACAGCATTGCTGAGGCGAGTTGCTTCCGTTCTTTGGTCCTCACACAAAGTTTGTTTAGCCCTTAAGCTACTGTGAATATTGCTAGAAAGAGGGAAGGCTGCGTCCAGAGCTGCTGAGTAAGGCAGTGACGGTGCCCCTGAGCTCCTGCTAATACAGATATCATCTCACCAGGCTGATCCTCAGCCGCCTCCAATGAGGATGAATAACGGGGAATAATTCACTTGGGGGAAACGTGTAGTGTGAGAGGCAACAGACTCCTTTCAGGGGGGATCTATCACTACATGAGTGACAGAGAAGGAGGATGAAAGGGGAAAAAGTGAATGGGGTTACAGAAGAACACATTTCTATCAAGGGGCTCTGCTGGGAGGAATGGGAAAGCAGGAGCTGCGGGTTGCTTTAATTCTGGTAGGTTCTATTCCATTTTCATGGCTCTTTAATTTTCCCATATATAAATGACACCTTGTTCCCTTAAACTTGACTCTTAAGACAGAACCTCTGTAAGTTGACTACCCACAGGATTGTCACAAACTGGTCCACATACAGAGACGGTCAACATAAGGAACAAGGCCTACTGTGTTGATATGTACATGTGGTGCATGCCCGGTCTATGAAGATAAGGTCAGCTTCAGGAGGTGGTTAATGTGGGGAGGTGGTCAACTATGGAGGTTCTACTGTAATTGAAACAGTGTTTTTTTTTTAATTTCTGGTAGGATGCAGACAGGTTGACCTAGGTCTAACTAATACCTTGTCCTTTGTTGAAACAGAGCCATCAAAAGGAGTTATTTTAAAATTATTAAAATAGGGATGTTACTCCCCCTTACGTTAAGGCATATTGGAATGCTGAGAGATACTTTTTACCTCACATGTTCAATTCTCTTTCCCAGCTTGGGAGAATTTTTTGAGGATTTTTGACACCTACAAAGATATCTTTAACCTCATTTGAAACCCTTCTGGGCTGGACAGCCCGTCCCACTGCAATGTGAACGCAGTTATTCTAGCCAGCCCCTTTGTTGCCAGATCCTTATAGTTCGCAACTTTTTTTTTTTACCCTTGCTCCCCAAGGGAACTTTCTCTTTCCATTATCTTCTTTAGTGAAAGGGAAAATTAGTACCATTGGGGAGGGCTACAGGGACAGTAGGTACCGGGTCAGTGACTTCCAAGCTCCTGCATTATATTTTTAAAAAGGAAAAGTACTTGGTATTTGGGGTTGTGCGGGGGTGAAGAGAAGTAATCTTCCCCTAGTATGGTGTGAAGTCTTAGGTGATAGCGTGTAGTGTTCAGTGATGGCGAACTTAATAGCTAATGCTTATGGAGCCCTTACTTGTGCCTAGTCTTTCATAGACATTGTTCTCCTTCCATTTTCAAACAGGGATAGGTGTTGTTTTTCTGACTTTAATTATGGAGAAAGTCTCTGAGGTCAGAGAGTTTGGAAGACATGTCTAAGATCACACAGCCCCTGAGAGTCGCATTCCATGTGCTCACTCTGGGGATCGCCCTGGGTCCCTGGCTCTCCTTTTTAAGGATTCTTCTCTTCTTCCTCCACTTCCCCTCCTCTTCCTGTCCTCACACTGCCTGTGGGACATCTTTTTACCACCCTCACCGGTATTTCTCTAACCAACATTCTCCAGCCACTCCCATGATTCCACCCATTTCCTACTGTCCTTAAAAAGAATTCTCGTAGTTCATTAGAAAAAAAGATAAAATGATATAAACATGAGTGAGTAACATTTTTCAATTTACTGAGCATTTAAGGACCATTTAAGGACCTTCTGACTTAAGTGAATCTCTGATCATGATTTTATGGACTCAGGAAACGAAGTTTAGGGACATCCCAGTCACTTGTCCTATCTGCTCCCATTTTTGGTGGTGGAGAGCAGATCCAAACCTATCCATTTGAATGTAAAGGGCTTTCCACCCACTAGTGGGACTTCAAACCCGCATTCCTGGAGGACCAACATGAATGAGAATGAGCAACTGGGGACTGGCAAGCTGGGGCACGTGCACCTTCTCCCTCAGGGAGGGGACACCTGCTTCTCAGCCCCCAGCATCCGCTACCATGTGGGAACACAGCACAGGGCTTCCGGATTTTTCTAATATTTCAAGGGCAGTCAGAAATCTGAATATTTAAGTAAAATGTCCTGCTCTTTAAATGTCGGCTACTACGTGACATAGCTGTGAAACTTCCTAGGGGCGACCCATTCAACACTGGAGCAAGCTGAATGCTGTCAAAAAATTTACATCAGACCTTGTGACATCTTGCTTTTCTGTTCCTCCTTATCCTAAAGGGCCTGATTACCGCTGTGACCCCTATTCTCATGTCTGTCTCTTCCCTGTCCTCGTCTCTTTATTTTAGTCTACCATTTTCACTGTAAACATCCTCCTTACAGTTTTCCAAGGGCTTTCTGCCCGGCGTTCACGCCTTCTCCCAACAAGCCGAGACGCCCCATGATAAAATCAGGAGTAACTAAAGCAGAAGGAAGTCATAGTAGGACAGAAGCAGCTTCATCCGCAAAGCACAAAACCCTCCACTCAGTCGGCAAAGGGAAACGGAATTGGAAATGATTTTGTTTCAATTAGATTTTAATTAGCTTCTGTCTTGGAACCATTGGATCGGTTGCCGAATAATTGAAAAAGCAACCATATTTGCATCTGTTGCTCCTAAGAATAGCAATTTTTCAGCATCTGATCCATATTTTATTCAGAGGGAGGGAGGGAGGAGGGAAGCTCAATGGGGAAAGGATTTCAGATTAAATAGTCAATGTCAACAAATGCAGTGTACCAGGTCAGCCCAGGAGACTTGAGGAGTGGGCTGTCTACAGCCTTGCCCGCATTTCACATGGAATTAACGTGGAATGGGTGGAAGAAGCATTTAATTAGCCTCCTGCACAAACTTCTTATAAAGCACTAGCAACCCTAACTTAAGCATGCTGGAAAATTAAGAAAAGCAGCCCTTGCAGCCAAGTGCATAGCATATGGGAGGGCCAAGCCAGGCATCTGAGAGAAGGAGTCTGGAGTCTGTCCTTGGGTCCTTGTGTTCAGCATTGAGGAGCTCAGGTTCCATCTTCTACAGAGTGGCATTCTTCTGTTGTCCCTCTCTGCTGAGCTAAAATGTCATGCAGACCATGAGTGGGGTGCAGACCTGTGTCCTACCTGATTTCCCAAGGCCATTCCAAGATTCTGATCACAATTTTGCAAGATCTCTTTTTCCTGACAAGAGAAGCAGGGTTTGTAAGGCTATGAAGTTGATGAAAATGCATTCTCCCTGTGGGAAAATACAAGCGGATGTCTCCTCTGTGAATTTTCTCTGGAGGAAAATGTGGTGTTTGGGAGGCTAAACAGCTCATGCCCCTTGTTTCCTCTGGAGACCAGTTTTCCTGTTCACGGGAAAGTGTATTGCAGAAAAAGCTCTCAGCAGCATTTTTCTCTGTTAGTATGTGGTTGGTAATGTCTTAAAATAAATTCTCGAGCATCTCCTTCCTGCCACAAATTAACAACCATATACTTGACTCTGCTTCTCTCCAGTCCTTACAGGATACTTAGGGGCTTGTGCTGAGTCATCCCGTGACACTCTTCACCAGGGGCCTCCTTGCTTCCTCCCGCTGGGTGGGGAGGGAGTGTCGTGCAATTAATGATTCTCTTCTCCAAATCCCTGGCCTCTTACTTTGCTTGCTTGGTGTTTGAATCTTTTGCGGTGCATTAATGTAGTGCTTGCACAATACAACAAAATATTTTTAAAAGTCTGTTTTCTGAAAACAAATTTAATATAGCAGATTAGGGTGGTTTCATCATGTGCATATCAGAAATGAGATTATGCTAACACTAGTTGCAAGAGTTTTATATAATAAAACTATTAGTCCTTTATCAGAGCTGTTAGCTCTGTCTCCAATAATGCCATTTGACAGGTGGTTTTTCTATAATATTATAAATCACTTGTAAGCAGGATCTATGTCATTTATCCGGGCCAAGTATCCACGTGGCACATAATCCTTTAGGAAGTGCTTTTCTCAACCACTCTATGTAACGTAGCCATCCCTACCAACCCTTGTCTTTTATTTTATCCCATTTGTTTTATTTTTTTCATAGTATGAATTGCTGTACCATCATGTCTTTCATTTTTTTAATTAACTGCCTTGTTTTTGTTGACTGTCAATATCTCAACATCAGGGACATTATTCTCAGAGTCCCCAACAGTGCTTGGATCATGGTAGGTTTCAATAAATGGGTGGTGAGTCATTCAGAAAGGATTTGCTTGAGACCTACCATTTAGCCAGAATATTCTAGGCATGTAAGTACAGAGATGACTATAATAGACAAGGTTCCTTGTCTCAGCAAGTGTTCAAGTTAGTAGGGTGAAGTGAACAATATGCAATCTGTAAATAAATAAACAAGAAATAAACTAGGAACATACCATAGAGCAGACATAAATCCTTGGGGGAGAATTAAATTAGGAGGGCCTGACAGCAACCTGGTTCTGACCTTGAGGCCCTCCAGTCTTCAAAGGCCGACCGGAGAAGGCTGAGCCTTACCAGAGGACCCGAGCCTGTCTTGGGGTGGGGACAGAGAAGGGCTGTCATGGCACAGACACTCCCACAACGGCTGAGGCCTCACGACTGGCCCTTCACCCACGTGGTTACTCTTTGGCATACACACTTCCCATCCAGTCTGCCTTGTGCCTGCCTATTTGTCCTCAAATCTTAGCTCAGGGGTCATTTCTTCTGTGGAGACTTTCCTGATCCCTCTCACTAAGGAGAACTAACCAGGGTCCCTTTTGGCTACACAGCACTGTCCCCTGCTCACATTTATATGCACACCTGCTCCTAACCTGCTTCTTTCTCTCTCTCATTCACATAGTTTCCTTGATGGCCTGTAGGACAGTAAGCTCCTTGCGGGCAGGTGCTATGTTCCCCCCGCCTAGGCTCTAGGATAGATACCAGCTTTAGAGTCAGTCTAATGATCTGATAGCCCAATGGATGGATTAGTGCATGTATCAGTGGATAAATGTATAAATGGAGGAGATTCACGACCACCCAAAAGGCTCTTCCCTCCTTAAGACTTCATGATGTCTATGTTAGAAATGCCCAGTTCTTATTTTTTCCATTTCACAAACTTTTTTTCCCTAACCAATGACTTTATTTTCTTGTGGTGGCTCCTACAGCTTTTATACTTAGGATCACTGGTCCACAATTGTCATCATCCAATGAACTTTAAAATTACCTTAAATCCACTCCTGCCTTCGATCATGGCTCTCATGTTTCCACCTCTCTCCACGTGTGCTCACGCACACACACACAGCATTGCCCTGTGCTCTTTACTAGGTCTAGATTTTCCTTACCCATTGATTTTTCTGCTAGAGCTCAAATAAATTTCTAATCTTGTTCAGTCATGCCGTGCACACTTCCACTTCCAGCTCTCAGTGGTTGAATTTATCTGGCCTTTGATGTCTATATTAATACAGAACAAATATTAGCTGATAATATATTGTTGGCTAAAAGATGAAAAGAAGACTCAAGCTAGTGTCACATTCTTAAAACTCTTGATTTGAGCTGTCATAATCCAATAAGGCTCAATTTATTCTCAAACAGATGAAGTAACACCAGTGGTTCTTCTAGAAGTTGTAATATTTTAATTACTGTCATTAAAATCTCATATGCACACATCATATACATCTTGAACTTTCAGGTCTTGAAACAGATATGTTATTTCTCAGCACATCCTAAGGGGACAGCCATCATATGGTGCTCCTAGAGCTGGCTCGTACTGTACAAATAGTTCTCGGCAGAACACTTGCTCTCACCTAATAGATAATTCTGAACAGGCAGGGTATTAGTTCTAACACTGAGGACACTATACAGTGTTTTTCCTTTGTGTATTTTTTATTATTTGGGAAAGGCCAACATAATGTTTATCTGAGGATTAGACACCATGGATACAAGCATTAAGCCTTTCAGATACATCTGCCTAGGTTCCCTATTAAAATAATGTAGGTGCTTTGTACTCTCACTGCTTAAGTTTGCATCTTGAAATGTATCCCTTACCACTCACCCTGGCTTAGGAACCATAATTTAGGCACATTAATTGGTCCACTAGGATCCAAGTTGAGAAGATGAATTCCCTCCACTTTCTACTTCCCCATCAAAGAGGATGGAGAACATGAAACAAAAAGATGGACTTTTGTATGTAGACCATGCATGTAAAGGCCCACCTGATTTTTAAAAGGAAAGAAGAAAGATAAAGTACAATGTTTTGGACTCTTTTTTTAACTCAGTTATTTAGCCTATCTTGGTGTCCCCATCAAAGAGAATGGATTAAAAAAGGGAGACAGCGTGGGGACAGGATGGCTCACAGTTGAGTTATACATGGCCATCCAAAACAGGAGGTAAAAGATTCCTGTGTGGCAGGGCTTCATGTGGGGCCCAGGGATTATTAGCACGTAAGTAGAACATAGGCAATTTACCAAAGGTCGATTGTCTGTCTGGGGCAGAGATAGATAATGTTCAACTAGAATGCACACAAACGCAAGTGGACACGGGCACATATGACCAGATGCACACAAAGTGCAACCAGATGTACTGCTTAGAATTTGGAGGAAGCAAACTCGGAATAGGAACTTGTCACCAGGACCCTGCTACTGCCTAGGGATAAATAGACTCTGGTTCTAGATGAATGATGTTGGCCCACTGACCATTTGGTAGTCATCACTAAATGCTTACTGTGTACATAGTACCCGATTTCTTCATCATTTGCTTATAACATTTCTCAAAGGCAGAATGGCGATTCCTTGTATTTTATAAATTGGTAGCATTCTTTAAGGACATTTATAATTCCTTTTGCACTAATTCTACACTTAACCAGCAGTCTGCTGATCTGCAGTTTGCTCTCCCGAGCAAATGTTCTCAGAAGAAGGGCACGGCCAGTGCACATTATACCCTCATCTCTCATGCAGGGGAGCCGCCTCACTGGTCATGAATACGCAGTCACGCCGGTTTATAAATCTGTCATCTGTCACTTAGGCGGCCATAAATCAATCTTCCACAGCCTGACCACCTTTGTTGAGCTGATGAAATTAATTTTATGACCCTGCAGAGTGCAGGCCCTGGCTCTGGCAAGGTGGTGGCCCCCGTCCTGCCCCCTTGCACAGTGCCACCATTCTGGGGACTCTGCATTAAATGGCTAATTGACCTTGCTTCCTAATTATAAATAACACTGCGGCACATCGACACACCCAAATTTGTCTTTTTAATATTAATGTCATTGCACTGGTAAAATTTTAAGTTAACAAGGTATTATGGGGTGAGTTGTGTTCCCCCAAAAGTTATGTTCAAGTCTTAACCCATTACCTGGAAATGTGATCTGATTTGGAAATAGTGTCTGCGTAGAGGTGCTAAGTTAAAGTAAGGTCATCAGGGTGCTTCCTCATCCAGTAAGGCTAATGCCCTTATAAGGGACATTTAGACAGAGACACACAGACAGAAGACAGCACCATTTGAAAACACAGACTCAGAGGAAAGACAGCCATGTGAAGAGAGAGGCAGACACCAGAGCTATGCTGCCACTTGACAGGGAATGCCTGGGACTTCCAGGTGCTGGAAGAGGCAAAGAAAAATACTCCCCCAGAGCTTCAGAGAGAGCATGGCCCAGCCAATACCTTGATTTGGGCTTGATTAGCCTCCAGAACTATGAGACAGTGCAATTCTATGGTGTTGAGCCACTCATTGTATGGACCTTTTTGTTACAGCAGCTCTCGGAAATTAATACAGAAGGTCATGGTTTGCCTTCAACTTGGACTTAAGAGTCCTCCAGTTTTCCTTCCATGTGTCTTCTTGGGATGAAAAAGTTCAACTTGAATCCAAAAGCCCTTACGGTCATTTTAGCTCTTTCTCCTCTGACTTTTAATACGTTCTTCTTGTCCTTGGCCCATTTATGAAGAAGGTCTATTTCTTTTTAAGTAGATTATAATCAAATATCAACCAATTTCTCAGGAAGGGAACCATGAGCCAGAAGTTAATGACCTAGAAAAGTAAAATCACAATTCATTAACTCTCATAATCTTTACTCAAATAATTGTAAACAAAGCACCAATAGGTCAAGAGTTACTGTCTCTTGTTTGTTTTAAACTGCTTATTTGTGCTGGAATGAATAGGCATTTTTACCATTGAACATTTTAGTACTCTTTCTGATTGATTCCTCTTCCCCAACATATAGTTCCATCATAGATGTTCTTACAGAGTTGTCTTTAAATACAGTGACATGCCTCATCCTACTGTTTATTCAACTGTGGATCACACATACAAAGGTGGTCCCATAAGACTGTTGCCTAGTAATGATATTGTAGCCATTGTCACACCCTTGTGCATAACATTGCTTCATGTTTGTGATGACACTGCTATAAATAAGCCTACTTTGCCACCAGTCACTTACTGGCACAGCGCATATAATTATGTAGAGTACATAATGCTTTATAATGATAATAAATGATTGCTACTGGTTTGTGGTTTATTATATTGTACTTTTTATCATTATTTTAGAGTGTACTCCTTTTACTTAAAAATAAAAAGAAATATTAGCTCTAAAACAGCCTCAGGCAGGTCCTTCAGGAGGTGTTCCAGAAAAACATGTTGTTATCATAGGAGGTGATTGTTAGGGTAGACACTCATGGCATGGGCTGAGAAAGGAT
This sequence comes from Arctocebus calabarensis, assembly GCA_963573935.1. Taxonomy (NCBI): domain Eukaryota; kingdom Metazoa; phylum Chordata; class Mammalia; order Primates; family Lorisidae; genus Arctocebus; species Arctocebus calabarensis. The sequence goes on along the minus strand of CAUYON010084079.1, from coordinate 19,004 downwards.
TTTTGAGGTGAAGATAAGAATAGAAAGAGTAAATAGTTTATTTTACTTTCCTTGCAGAAGACTGGGAAAAGAGCTTGTCACATGAAAGAAAGAAAGAGGAGTGTCAGCTTCAAGGATAAGGGTTTAGGAGTTTTCATGGGAGTTAAGGGAAAGAAATCAGTGACTTTTACTATTAGCTGACAGTAAAAATAACCATTTTTCCTTTTTTTCTTTTCCTTTTCTCCATGAGACTAGCTAACACACCTATGGTGCATCTTAGCAGGGTACTGGTGCAAATTATTAAAGGTAGAGTATCAATGTCTTTATATAGTGATCAAGAAAATGCCATGAAGGCTATCTGTAACAGTACGATCAAAATATTTCTCATTGTATATGAAGCACATTGTGCCCTATGATTGCACCAATGTACACAATTATGATTCAATAAAATTATTAAGAAAATGGATAGATATTTATTGGCTCACAGTTCTAGAGGCTGGGAAGTCCAATATCAGGCTACAGACATCTGGCTAGGCCTTCTTGCCACATCATCACATAATGAAAGGCTGAAGGGTAAAGAGAAAACAAACTCACTTCTGGAGGCTCATTTGATAAGAGCAGTAGTCCATTCATGAAGGCTCTGCCTTCATAACTTAATTTCCTCTTCAGGTCACATGCCCTAGCATTCTCGCTTTGGGGATTATATTTTAAACAATAACAAATACATACTACACAATTCCATTTATATGGAACTCTAGAAAAAGGCAAGACTGTGGTGACAGAAAATAGACTATAGGTGGCCTGTATCTTGTGGCCAGGGGAGTGAATGGACTAAAAATGGCCTTAAGGAAATTTTTCAGTGCTACTAGAACCATTTTGTATCATGACTGTAGTGGTGATTATGTGATTGTAAGCAACTGCGGAAATTCATACACTTATATGGATGAATTTTATTATGTGTAAATTATACCTCAATAGATCTGAAAATTAAGAATAAATCTCCATAATTGAGTGAAATGCTATAAAAGCATGTTTTAATAAAAACCTTTATAAAATCTTCAATAAGATCTTATAATAGAAGTTATTTATAAAGGACTTTATCATCACTTGTTGAAAACAATACTTTGTCTATTTTGACGTTATGTTTGCTCTCTAATCTTACTTTGTCATAATTTGGTCTTTTAGTAGAATGTATTTACCAACAAAAGGTGTACACTCTTAGGTGATATAAAGCAGCCCCACAGTAAGGTACATCTTACTTTCACTGAGCTTTTTGAGATCAGATCAGCAGGTGCCTTCATTTTCACTTGTTCAGTAGTGTCTAGGGTCATGAAAACTCTCAACAGCAGAGCACTGTTTCATAACACCTTAAAATAGCAGTGGGAACAACACTTAGTGCTTCTTTCCCATTACACAAAGGGTTACTACCCCATCATGAAAAGAACCATCCCTCTTTGGGTTTTAATTGTAGCTGTACCCCTCTCCATGGTGGCTCAAATGCATCATTTGAAATGTGACAGAGCTGTGAGTTTGCACTGCAGCCACTTTACTCTGTGATACATTAAAAGGTGTAATCTAACTGAAATGTAAATCACTGTTCTTGAAAACAAATTACAAATGGAGATAACAGGGCTGCAGAGTCGCTCTTAGCATCAGAGGGCCCATCCCAGACCTATTTCTTTCAGGTCCAAATTGCAGCCGCACTATTATCAAGGGTAATAGGAGGCTGCTGAGGCATGCTGATTACTAGGTGATGGTAAACAGTGCTTTTCAACACAGTGCCTGAATAGAAGAACACACACAACATTAATCAGCTGAATTCAAAAAGACCCACAGTAGGGAAGAGCAGTTTCTCTATGTGCTATAGCTCTAACTAATCCCCAAGATGGCCCACACACGATCCCCTTTTAAAGTACTGCTTTTTTCCCTTAATGATGATCACTAACTTATATCCAATTCTAAATTTTAGTCCATGGAAAAGGGAGAAAAATTATGGTTATTTTTTTTTTGTCTGTGATCATGATAAACCCATATTATAATTGTTATCATTATATAATAATAATTATGATGATGATAAATAAAGTTTGATGTTTTGAGGAGTTGATGGGGAGAGAGAAATTAATCAACGTTTCTGTTTTGACTTCCCTTTCCCTTTGTCAAAGGATGGTAAAGACTAGTGCATGGGATCATATGTCCAGACCTGCAGTGGTAGGCTGTCTAGAAAGATTTCCAGATCTTGGACTGCCATACATGACTAACTGAATAGTCTAGCTTCATACATTCTGAACTCTGAATGCCAGGCCTCACCTTACCATAACCTCAGAGGCCTGCAGACAAATGATGGAGGTAGGAAAAGTGTTTTTTGTTTCCTTGGCTTGGTCTTATTTTAAAGGTATTGCCAATACAATATTTAATGACTAGAGAGTACCATATATAATTTATTTTTGCAATACTTAAACAGACCCTGAGGGAGAGATAGTTATTCTATGTCTATTTTCTGGATCAATTACTCCCCAAGTATCCAGATCAAGGATCTTCTCTTCCATTATTAAGAATTTTAAAGGGGTTGGTCTATTTCTGAGTGGCTCATGACTCCTAAAGTTGGGAATAGGGATCAATCAACATGTGAGTGATATCAAGGTCTTCACTCATGAACTATGAAGATTTCTGTAAAACTTATAAAGAGAAATCTCTTCTCTCCCTCCCTTTCTCATCTCTTTCCCAAACTCTTTCCCTCTCTCTAATGTAACATAAACTTATGCTTTTATATATTAAAGTATAAGTTTAATATAATAATATAACAATATATATATATTTAACTTCTAAATTCACCAAACATATAGTGAGTGACTTTGGTTTGAAGTGAATCAGGTCTCTTGGGCTAATGGCAGCTCCTGCTCATAAACATGGGACAAAGTTGTGTATCCGTCACTTTCCAAGGGCAGTGACTGAGGTGCCAAGATAATCAACAAAGTTACAAAAACCTAGAAAGGAAGAAAAGAAAAATAAAGGAAGAACCCTAAAAACTATCTTTCTCCATGACCTTGATAAAGTAGTCTACCTTCCTGAATTAAAGTTTCTTAGGTTGATTGGAAGACATTGAGATATATTATTTGTCAAATTCTACCAACTCTGAAATACTATTAGCTAAGAAGTTTCTGGAAGCATCCAGCAACTGAAGAAATGTTGTTTTTATGATGAGAACTAAGATATGGAGAAAAGATTATAAATACATGGTACTACCTTAGAAAGACATCTTTTCTTAATTGTCTATAATCTCTAGGGTCTTCTTAGTGAATAACAGAAGCATTCCACAGTTTCTAATGAATTGCGTGAACATTTCATTTCTTTGTGATGTAGACTTTTTTGTTGCCACTTTTTATGCTGGAAATTATTAGAGCAGCTTTGATTTTGTAGTTTGAATCCTACTGTCAGCAACCTATGAAGAGAAATGGTATGATATAAGGTATAATAAGGTTTCCTTCTGATGTATTTTATTATGTGTTGCAGAGTAAGATACAGCCATTCTGTGTAACAGTTTTTAAAGTACTAAGCCAATTGAACATTAACTCATCAGAATTATATCAGAAGTAGCATCTCTGGAGCCACAGACTCTATAGCTGAGGGTGTGCTGGCTGTCTTAGAGGCAAAAATAAATCACTGTATCTAACTGTGTCTTATGTGGATGAATACCTTTAATTACATTTATATAACTGCTGTATTATTTTGCTTAAATAAAATGTAACTACCTTTTACAATATTAGATTGTTTAACTTACAGGTTATGTATCTACATCATTGGTCATTCAATTTACTTATGAAGATGAAAGGAGTTACTATTTAAAAATATGCATAGATGACAGGCATTAACTAAGGACTATCCCAGGTGGACTGATGTGTTTGGCTATAATATTTATAAAAGACTTGTGTATTTAAAAGGCAAAGAATTGAGAATGTTTTAGTAGGCAAGCTATCTCTACTTACATACTCTCTAGGATATTCTAATTTGGGGATTGATGTCACTTATGAATGTAAACTCCAACTATTTTTTCAAAATTCCATTAAGTTGTAGTTTCAAAGATACTAATAACATCAACTTATTACAAAAGCATTATTTCAGATTTCAGAGGTATAGCCTGGAACAGAGAGGTTCATTTTTCATTATATAATACACCTCATGCTGTCCCCATATGAGTACATAACTTAAAGGCATGTATATGAAATTCAGCTGAATATTTCACTTGTAATCAAACCTACTAATAAAAATATACCTGAAGTTTCAGAATTTCTACGTACCATTTAATAAAATCCTTTATATTTGCAAGGCTTGCCTGAGTGCCCATCATTTGTTATTTATTTATTAGGATTTTGTGGAAGAAATGCAAATAGAACACTCTGGAGTGTTTTATCCAATTGCTGCTTTTATACTCAGAAATAATCATTTTCCCTTTTTTCACAACCTAAGATGTTTTAAAAGTATCAAGTTTGTCTTGTAATGATCAAAGTATTCAATGATGTACACAAATGCAAGATAGCTTTTATTTCATTGCAAATTCAATTCAATCACAAAGGCAGCTGATAGCACAAATTTTCGACAAATTGGGCAATCCAAGAAGCGATATTAATGAACGCTGTGAAACACAGGGATCATTTGTTGAGTGGAGTTGGAAAATACACCTGTTGTTTCCAGTTGGTGATAATATTCATATACCTAGGATATAGGATAAGGCCTGATTTCTTTCTTAGTTCATGCCCATTAGGAAACAAACCTTCATTGTTACCTTGTATGTGGAGAGGGCTTGCAAATGGTAAGAGCTGCAGGAAACGAAGACAAGGGAATCATTTAGTGCAACCCTATACTGAGACAGGTGCCACTTTTAGACATTTTAATTGATCTCATTTGTTAGTTATACCTGTAAATCACACTGTTATCATCCCTGAACAAGGAATGGAAACCAGAAATTGTCATAGGCTAAAGATAACAGACCAAGTCCCCAAATGGAATAGCCTTATAGATTTACTGGCTTAGTTTCACAAAAGTACATTTGATTGAAATTGGATACCTGGAAAAATCCAAATTACATGGAGGCCTCTTGTTTCTTTGTATCACATTGACAGAAAACAAGGTTCAATACTCTACTACAGCCAAAGTTGCATATCTTATACTAATATGTGTGTGTGAGCATGTGTGTGCGTGTGTGTGTGTGTGTGTGAGAGAGAGAGAGAGAGAGAGAGACAGAGACAGAGAGACAGAGAGAGAGAGTAAGGAAAGGAAACTTGTGACAATGTCCTCTGTTTTGGTACAGTAAATAGTACTGCCATATGGTAAACCTAAGGTTTGTCTGAAATCTTGCTAGAAAGTACCACTATTCATTGGTTACCATATTGTACAGCCTTGGAATGATGGAATGATATAGGACAAGAATATAAATGGATGGAGAATAAAGAGCCATTCAAAAGTGGATTTCAAGCAAGTCTCAGCCTAGGTGATGGTAGAGTGGGGAAAGTTCTACTTTTCTCTGCGTCTTTAGTGAATCAGTGATTTAGTGAATCAGATCCTTGAAGGAGAATACTGTTGAGTGTGTTTAGGGATTAAGTAGTATTTGGCCCTAGAGAGGCCATTACCAAGAAACATTCAAGCACCCTTTACTCAGTGTAAAAACAAACCCATTCTGTCTTTCAAAGTCTAGCAACTTTACTAAGTTTACTCTTTTCTTCCACCATAATGTTGACTATATTCCATATCAACCAATGCAGATTCATTCCCATTAAAAACATCCTGTGGCATTTACCATTAGCATCTCTGTCCATTGGAAGTATGATTAAGGATGTCAAGCTGAATCCCATTTTAGTTTCTATCTAGTGAGTTGCTACGTGAAGCACAGTTGTTTTTTTTTTTTTTGCAGTTGTTGGCTGGGGCTGGGTTTGAACCCACCACATCCGGTATATGGGATATGGGACTGGTGCCCTACTCCTTTGAGCTACAGGTGCCGCCCCAAGCACAGCCAACTTTTAATCTGCATTAAGAGCTGTAGTTATAATGAAATCTATGTTAACTTACTAAACGTTCTGAAGTATATCATTGTGACCATACTTAACAATGACTATTACTTAGGAAAAACTATCAATGTAATTGGTCTATGAGAAATGACTAAATTTGCGCCAAGTCAAAGACACACAAAAGATGTTCTTTTGATCAAATTTGATTTCAATTATCATCTTGTCATGTCATTTGTCTCTTTAATCTCTAATGTAACAAGCAAAATGCTCTATTTGATTATTGAAGTTTTCCCTGTATTTAAGGCAAGTTAACTGTATTTATAAATGAGATATAAATAATAGATAAACATTCACAAATATAATTACAAAAATAATTTAAAAAAACTATGAGGTGAGAAACAGTGACAGATGCTGTTACTTAAAATATGTGAAAAATCTACTGACAGATAATGTTCAAATCAATGATTTTTAACCTTTTAGTAATATGGTGCTATTTAACAATCTTATTAAAATACTTCCCACCAAAGTGAAATCAACACACATTATTGTATAAGGTTTTACATTTGGAAATTTATTCTTTTTATATTTAGAATATTAAGATAATCTTCACTCTTGTATTTCATGAACAAATTATTGACCTCTTTCTCAAAGATTTTGAAATTAGTTCACACTAAAATTAAATTTTTTGATGAAATATAAATTTCAATGAGAAGACCACTACTGGTTAGTCAGAAGATGGCATTTGAAATTGGGGGTGATTTTTGCAAAAAAGTGATCTTTAGTATCAGTTCAATTTAGATGTTTGGACTGAGAGCAACAAGTTCTGGAGCATCAGCTGTGAAATATGTTCTATATTAGTTAACTGAATTAAATTCCCTCTAGTGTATGTTACCAGTTGACAGCAAAGTTTGTATAAAGAACCACCTGAAATATTCAACTCCATTGAAGTTGAATCCATGCAGTGTCATCGGTTGTGTTTGCAATTTAAGTTTGTATAAAGAATCACCTGAAATATTCAACTCCATTGAAGTTGAATCCATGCAGTGTCATCGGTTGTGTTTGCAATTTAAGTTACACTACCTGTTTTCCAGATCTGGGTGCTGTGTGAAAACTTTTTCCCATCCTGACAGGACACTCACAGTGGAACCCTACATATAGGGGCATAGCTTCCTTCTGAGACATGGCCTTTGGGTTATTTCTAGATCCTGGTGTAGAAGGATCATGGGATTCCAGGTGGCCATGCTGCCCCTACAAAACTGGGTGACAGGAAACACACATTTCCAGAATTGATCAAAGTTGCTATGAAGACTAGCATGTCCGGAGTCACTAAATCATCAAGTGGATGGAATTTTATGTTCGAACAAGGCTGGAAACAATCACAAGAGCACATAGAGTGTGTACAAGTGACTGGACCATAATTTGCATTGTGCTGCATCTCACTTCCTGGCCACCTGCCTCCGATCTGTAGACTCATAAGGAGTCGTCATTCTGTGTGAGAAAGGAAAGAAGATAGGCTGAGCTACAGGTGACTGACATTACAATGATGTCAGTCTGTGGGTGTTTTTAACTCATTTTTTTTGTTAAAAAAATCCTTCCATGGATAGAAAATCAAGTAATTTATTTGTTTATTTCATACTGGAAAAAGAGTCTACTACAAAATGTGAAATAGTGTAGTTGAAACTCAAGAATATGGAGTCCCACATGGGTGGAATGAAGCTAAAGATGATGGGATGAGGTATGTGGATGGAAAGCTAAGAGCAGGCTCCAAGTGTGAGAATCTTTGTATCTGATGTGAATCCTCATCCAATGGTGCCCACTGCAAATAAGGCTCCTGAGTGGACACATTAGCCCAGCCATGGGTGTCAGGGACCCTCCTTCCTTAGTCAGTGGAGTGTGTGTCACTTGTCCATGATGGCAGAGACAGAGGCTGGGTGATCAATGAGGAGATAAGGCTGCTGCTGTGCTGTCTTCTTTCACCTGTAGAATTGCTATAGCAAGGTATTTCAATAATCAGACTGGAATACTCCTGAACAAAGCAAAACAAGACAAACAAGCAAAGCAAACAAGCCTTCTCCGAGAGGAAGATCAGTCTGAAATTGTTGCCATATATACTACTTGAATTTTAAAAAAATACTGTAAGAGTTTTAAGGAAGTTTAAGTTTAACATAGAAGATAATAGGAGTTAAAAAATGACTTCTTTACTTAAAAAAAATCATCAATACATAAAAAATCATCAATAAATAAAGGATAAGAATGGGATACTTCTGACTTGAATTAGCAATCTAGGAAACAAAATTAAAACATAACTAAGCACACTCAACAAAAATATAAAAAGGCATTAGTCATGAGTGATAACTTTATTATCTTTCATTTCAAAATACTAAGCGAGTATGACTAATTTTTGTTACATGAATGATTTGTATAATGTTGATGTCAGAACTTTTAGTGACCAAAAAACTATCAAGTAGTATTAATCATGAGTCATTCAGACACTCTCTATGCAATGCTAGAAAGTATAAGTGGACAAACCATTGAAGAGGATGTGACCTAAGACTGTTTAACCAACTGTATCTTTCAAGCAGAAAAAAATTGAGGGAACATACTGTGTCTTAGAGAATGAATCACCTTGTGACAAATTAGAGGAAAATACCCAAGAAAGAACACTCATCAGAGAAGAAATAAACCGAGATGGAGACTTGCTCAAGCATTGTATCTCAATATATGAGAACAAACTGTCAGAGATTTGCCAAATTAATATTCAGTATGAGCTCTTAAAATAGATGAAGTATTCTTTAAAGAAAATTGTAACAGTGAAGGAAAAAAATAGGTGTACTAAATCACCTGAGCATAACTGAGGCCTTGGGGATTGGCCAGAAGAAATGAAAGTAATGTAGTTTCTTGGAAAGGAAGGATTCTTGGGAATTTTCTTCTTTGAAGAATTGGGATCGAGGAAGAGAGAGCATCTTCATTGGCTAATAGTGTTTCTATGCAGGGAAAATACTCCATATCTAGTATTCGAAAAGTAGAGCAATGTGTGTTAACTATGAAACTGGAAAACGGAAGATAAGAATAAAAGAAATAGAAAAAGTATATGAAATTTCTAGATTAACAAAGGAAAAGTGAAATGAAAAGCCGTTTGATCAAAGTGGCAGATATAAGGACAATGATATAAAAAAGGGGAGAGAAAAAACTGTCAGAATTGGTTTTAGTAAATTTATGCATAGTCTATTTGTAAAATAGAATTTCTGAAGTAAATGATACTTATGGAATGAGGGAGGGGTGGGGAAAGGAAGAGCAGAGAGAGGCAAGGAGTAAGGGGGGTGGGGTCTTGGGGTCTTGGTGTGTGCCACACCTTTTGGGGGCAAAACACGATTGTAAGAGGGTCATTTCCTAAAAAATGCAACCAGTGTAACATGGTTTCTTGTACCCTCAATGAATCCCCAACAATAAAAAAAAAAAGGAATAAATAAACAAATGCAAAGTGGGAAGATGTTTAAAATCGGTTAATTTCTTCTCTCTTGGCAAATAGAAGACCATGATGACTGAGAATAAGCAGATTTTTATCATCATTGATCTAAATCAGAGCCCTCAGGGTAGAAGAATTTGACAGCAGATTGAGAATCAACCCCAGGACCTACCTTTTCTTTCTTTTTTCCCCTCATTTTCCTTCCTTCCTTTCTTCCGTTGTCCATCATAAAAATCTACATTGAGCAACTAGTGTGATCAGATTATGCAATGTGTCTGTGATAGAGAAATAAAAATAAATTCAATACTTCAGGAAAGTTCCAATAGTGAGGAAAAGAGAAGGCAAATGGTAGCATGAAATGGGAAGTTAGTGTTAACACATTGTTGACCAGCAGTCTTACACAGAGATATCCCACATCACCAGCTGTTATTCTAGTGTCACGATCAAGAAAACCTTTACATTATCTTGCATTGCCCTGTGTTCTAAAAATTGCCATACCTAATGCAAGTGCTAGCACGAGTTAACTCATGATAGGTCACCAATGTTTGGGCATGAAAATACAATTTATTTTGTGACCTGCCAATAATGTGTTAAAACAAGAATATTCTAAGGGGTTCCTAAAACCTCAGAGAAGGACAACAGAATCAGATGAGGAGGCTAAGGGACGTCTTAGGAGCAGAGATAGTTAAGGAGAACCCAGGTAAAACACACGGACATCCAACACGCCAACATACACAGCACACATCACATTCAAGGTAAAATGAACCTTCTGAAGGCCACGTGTATGTGAGCAACTACTTCTGCTTGGCTCAGTAACCACCAGCATCTTCCCTCTCAGACTCTCATGTCAATAATCTCAGCTCATATAGCAAAGTATAAAAAATACATGAAAAAAGTTATTTAATTCAAAGATGTATAAAGTCCCCAAAAGGTTTTGTTAAGAAGGGCTGTATTCTCACTATGGAATAAGAATGACCTACATTTTACCTGAGCACTGCAATAGGCAAACTAATAAACTCCAGAAGATTTACAGTGTGATCCTGTAACAAGTTTCACTCCTCACCTCTCCGAGGAACTAATGGAAATCCTTAATGGGCCAATGTTTTAGAGCTGTTTCAATTCCTCCTTCTGTCTAACATACATTCTCCTGTTCCACACTGTTCTTTTTATTTGCCAACCTAAGCTGGTGTGACTTTCTTAAATTGGAGTTGTTACTATTCCGTAAAGACTTTTCAATCTCTATGAAAATAAGAGCATTTGCTTTGCTCATTGTCATATTTGCTGAAACTAGAACTACTCTGTGTTTGGCACATAGTAGGTACTCAATAAACATTTGATACATGAACAAACAAATACTACCACCACCACCACCACCATCCAAAAAAGTATTGAACTGGGTAGAAAATTGGTTTCTCTCTCTGTGCAGTCTTGCTTTGTGTCTCTCTTTAATCTAGTTTCAATGTTGTTTCAATTGGAAGGGTCGCCTTTTGTTCTTTGTGGCTGAAAGAGATACTTTTGAATAAGAATCCAAATTTAAAATAGAGTAATTGGTCAGACATAGGGTTGCTTTTATTGAATTCCTTAGGATTCTTGGTGTCTAACCCTTGACAACACATAACTGAGTAGCACACAGAAGAACAAAAAAGGAAAGAAAGACATAGATTGACTCAAGAACTACATTGCATTCATTAGGCTAGAGTGTGGAGGGTTGCACAGAGAACAAGGAAAAGGAGCAAAGAAAGTCAAGCTGAATCTGGATGAACCATACTGTGGAGTTAGGTGCAGCTCTAGGTATACTGAGGATGTAAACTGATTCAAAACTCTCCCCCCTAAATTTTAGAAATCATGAAAAATTACAAATCTTAGTATCTTCTTTCTATAAGATTTAAAGAAATGGGTATATTCAGATATTGCTAAGTATAGTTCAAAATCAACATTTCTGAAGTAATGTTTAATAAAATTTATCAAAAATTAATGTAAAAATCTTTCACCTTTAGTGAAGTTATTTTATTTTGAGGAATTTATGCTAAGGAAAAGTATTGATACACACCAAGATATGTTTGTATATACAAAGATACTACTATGTACAATGTTAGTTGCAATGTAGCTAAAAGTAGTAAAAGGTTTAACGCCAATATTCAATAAGCAGGTGGATCACCTGAACTCAAGAGAGTGAGACCCCATCTCTAAAAACAGTCAGGTGTTGTGGCAGATGCCTGTAGTCCCAGCTACTTGGGAGGTGGAGGCAAGAGGATCACTTGATCCCAAGAGTTTGAGGTTGCTGTGAGCTGTGATGCCACAGCACCCTACTGAAGGTGACCAAGTGAGACTCTGCCTCAAAAAAAAAAAGTCTTGATTAACTAAATCACAATTTATACAACTATAAACAACATTATACAAACTATATATAACATTCTATAGAATGTTGTAACGGTTATATAGAATAGGATGTAATTGTTATAAATCACATTGTGGAATATGCATTCTATGTTTCATGAAGTAGGAGTAACATTGGTGCTTTTGAGGGGGAGTAAAAAATCTTGTTTTTCATATGTAAAAAGCACAGACATAAACACAGTTCATAAAGAAACAGCAGTACATCTGAGGTACTAAAAATTTTATGAGGGGAGCAATTAAAGGAAAAAATATTTTTAAAAACTTCCTCAATGGGACGATAATGAAGGTTGAGAAATAATATTGTTGAAGAATATTTATGGACAAAGAAAATGCTTTTAATAATTATGATAACCACAGTAATTATCATTGTTATAACAATAGCTAATCAGATGGGCCCCATATTATGTGTTTCACATAGACAATATGGTTTAATTCTCCAGAAGGACTCACAAAATAGGTATAATTATTCCTACTTTGTAAATAAGAAAATGGAAAGTTAGTAGACTATTATTTCCCCAGATGAGAAAACTTTATGTCAAAATGGTTATAAAATTTATCTGCATGTAACACAACAGTCAGAAATTCAGATCCAGGTTTAAATCCGTCTGAATCTAGTCAACATGCTCTTAGCCATTGTGTAGGTTTCCTATCCATGTGATTATGTGTACACACACACACACACACACACATAAATGGAAGTATACAAACCAAAGCATTAGTGAAAAACCTATGAAGTTTGAGTATCTCTTTTCATTGGCTTTGCTATCAAATCTACTGCATGGCGCATATATTATTTTTAATAACAAACAGCACATCTTTTATAAATAGTTAACCTTGCCCTCAAGGACCTTTCAGACATGCAGGGAAGAGAAGACATGAAAACAAATAATTAGGACTGCGTGGAATTAAGTCTCACTTGAGTTTACTAAAGTTCCCAGCCCCCTTTTATGAGTTTCAGCTAATAAATAGAAATTAGAATATGAGTATGAATTTGGAAATATCACGGAGAAGTGAGAAGTAAGCTCCCACCCCATCCATCCTCACTCCACGGGCCCACATGCAACTGGTATCAAGGCTTCAGAGGCAGGGTCCCAGGAAGAGCATGTGGACGTGAAGTCGACCTTGAATGCCAGGCAAAGAAATATGGACTATCCTTAGCAAATGTTCTCTTTAATTAATCCCTAATGTCAGTAGTCTTGATTTTCTTATTTCCTTTCCTTTTTTCTTTTTTCCTTTTTTCTTATCTTTGCTTTCAACTCTCTACTTTTAGGAGAAGCAGCTAAGGAAAAACTTAAGTTAACCTCGGGGTTCATATTAATTGAATTTTTCCTCTATTTCTTGCTTTAAAGCTTGCTAGAGATATCTCCTGCACTGAAGAACTTATTAGCAGGGAAAATGGCACATTCTGCAGCCTGCCGGCAGAATTCAGAGCAGCCTGGCACCTGCCTTGTTCAATTAATAAGCAGGTAAGGATTTCATCTGAACACGTTTCCCCTTCCCCTCTCCTCCTCCACCTTGGATAATCATTAGTGCCAAATGGGTTCTGTTCTATGCTCCTGGGAAAGGCTTCCTCCCAAAGTCATCCTTCTCTGGACCTCCACTTATTGTGGCCCTTCTTGGGCAGATGGTGTCTGGAAGGCATGATTGATAAACATGTTTAAATATAGAAGGCAATCTTTTCTGGGTGCCAAGCAATTACTCAACATCACAGATATGCCTGCATGGACCAGCAAAATAGCTATAGTTTATGATTTAACACATTGAGGAAATGAAAAATTATTAAGAAACCATCAAATGTCAGTGTGGTAGTAAAAAGCTGAAAAACATTTACCAGCCACCAATTGCAAGCAAAACTACCAGATTTCAAAAAGGCTGAAGGTCACCTTCTTCGCACACTATAGAATCACAGTTTGGGAAGATATCATCTTGTTGTAAGGAAAACAGCCCTATTACTGAGCAAATTCTAAACTAGTCAAACTGTAGCTCCTTAGAACCTAATTGTTTTCTTCCCTGAACCTGATTTGAATGAATACATGTATGATAATTTGTAGTATGAATGTTATAATGTCTCTGACATTATCTGTGCTAAGTACTTAACATACAGGTCCTTGTTTTATCCCCATAACAAACACATTAGTGGGTACTGTTATATCTCAAATAGTAGCTGCAGAATTTAAAGCTCAGAAAGTTCAAATTACTATTTTTTTTTCAAGTTTTTGGCTGGTGCTGGGTTTGAACCTGCCACCTCCGGTATATGGGGCTGGCACCCTACTCCTTTGAGCCACAGGTGCTGCCCAGAAAGTTCAAATTATTTAAGATAAATTTATAAGTGTAGAGGCAAAACTCATACCCAGGATTATCTTACTCTGAAATCTGTTCCATGGGCCTCAGCAAATCTTAATATTATCTACTCATTTCTTCAAGGGTTCATCTTCTCAAATATCCCAACTCTATCTTGTCACCTTCTCTAAGAGTTAGCTGCATGACAAAAAAAGAAAATATGTTTTGGAGAGGATCTTCTAAGTTATAGCAATGGCTTCAAATGTGAAGGTTAAATTACAGTCATTGTCTATTATTTATTAAGAGAAAAAGGTCAAGGGCAGCGCCTGTGGCTCAAGGGAGTAAGGTGCCAGCCCTATATTCTGGAGGTGGTGGGTTCAAACCAGCCCCGGCCAAAACAAAACTGCAAAAAAAAGGTCAATTGACTCATTTAATATGGTAAAAAATTGAAACAAAACCAACAACTGAAAAGTTCAAAATCAGAAAGAAGAGTTTTTGCTCAGCACTGAGTTAATCACAATCTAATTGTCTCCATATCCTTCCCCGCCATAAACAGTGACACATACTTATGAGTGCAAAATTAGAGAGTTAACAGGAGGCAAGACACACCCAAAGACATGGAACGTGGTCAGATTCAAATTAAAAAAAAAAACTCCTCATATCCCAATTAGTGTCTTTCCTTTTATCAGGATCTATGGTTATGGGGCGATGTTTGAGAACGATTCTCAGAATAGTGTAAGGGAATAGGGGTAATCCCCCTGGAAAGGAGAGGGTCCACAAAGTGAGCAACAGAAATTTGATGGGATGAGAAATATCTTGTCATGTCATATTTTTCAAAGTTACATAATGATGGCTGTGTGAGTATCAATGTAATGATGGCTATAAACACAGAAAAAGATTGAAATACAAATGGAACCCTAGATCTCCAATTGACTTTATAGTCAAAGACATGAAAGGAAAGTGTTTCTACAATCACGAGCTTCTCCTTTAGACTTCCCTGAACCATCCTGGCCAAAGAACATAACATCTCCAAACATGATGGTCCCTTTATAGTTTAGTATTTGAAGGAAAAGATTCACAAATCACTTACAGTCCAATAACCCTATAAATAATAGCTAACATTCATTAAGCAAATAGTGTATACCTTTCCGTGTGTTAACTGCTTGACATTACCTATCTGAAAACAACCCCATGAGTAGAAATTATCATTATATGCACATTACAAAGAAAATTTAGTTCCAGGAGTCTAAGTAATTTATTCAGGGTCAAGACTGGGACAGAAAGCCAAGTTTACCCTGCTGCAATCACATATGCTTAAACATTCTGTTGGTCGTTTTCTGACTTTAAAATATATACATGTATACATTTTATTCATCTGCTGTGTCAGTGAACATTTTTTTCTGAAGATGCCAATAAAATGCATAACAACTAGGAAACAAATACCTATTCTCTATTAAAATATAGCTTTGCACATCATTTTGGGATAAGAACTTACAATAAATGATTCAAAAGTGTAACATAAAATGTCTCATAAGAGCAAGCAAAAAATATAAAGTAGCTCAATATAAACTCAAGTTTTGAAAAAATACACAGGACCCAAAAGACAAAAAATAACTCTACTTTTCCACAAATCATAAAGTAATAGAGAAATAGAGAGTTAATCTTCCTAGAAGAGAATGACTTAATTTTAGAAAGATGAAGCTCTCTCCAAATTAATGAAGAGATTTAAGTCAATTCTAATCAAAAGCCCAATAAGATTATTTGAAAAGGAGCTAAAAGAAAGATCTAGGAGTTTACTTGGTAGAATAAACTAATTAAAATGAACTTAAAATTTTTCCCCAGGACAATTGGGCAGATAAGTATGCAAAATATACTATAAAGTTACAACACACTCCCTTTTACTTAAACCCCTTGTACCTGTAAGTGGGGAATTGAATGTTAACAGCATCTACTATTATTATCACATCACATTTATAATAATATAGTTCATTATATCCTCAATAACCAGATATTATTTAGTGAATGATATAAAATAATGTTCATAAAACAACAA
Source organism: Arctocebus calabarensis (assembly GCA_963573935.1). Taxonomy (NCBI): domain Eukaryota; kingdom Metazoa; phylum Chordata; class Mammalia; order Primates; family Lorisidae; genus Arctocebus; species Arctocebus calabarensis. The sequence goes on along the minus strand of CAUYON010084079.1, from coordinate 2,830 downwards.
GCAAGCAGACTTATTATCAAGAATAAGCACTCAGTAAAATGTAGTGTCTATTATCATTTTCATAGCATGATACTTGACTAATAACATACACCAAATCTATTCATTATTTGCCCAAGGGACATATCAGTTGACGATGTAAAAGAGGCAGGCAAAGCCCCTGTTCCCAGGGAGTCTCTGATGTTGAAGACAATAAATAAGCATACAAGTTAATTAACAAAGGATTTAAGAGAGTCCTAAGCCCTGGGGAGAAAATATATAATAAGGTCAGGCCACCAGCATTGATAGGGAAGTAGTCTCCAAGACAGAGCTGTCAGGGTTTTCAGAGATTCTTTCTGCTGAGCCAGGAGACCTGTGGTTGGGTTCTCAGACTATCCCCAGCCTCATGGCCCCCAAACACCAGTCTCCGCTCATGCCTCAGAAGAAGAAACCAAGACTGTCCACTGCTCCCAGACAGGAAGACACCTCGGGCTTTCTGAGATTGCCAAAAAAGAAAGAAAAACAACAGCAGGACTCAATACAACACATTGCTGAAATACAAAATGAAATAGACTTAATGAACAAGCCAGTGAGATTTTGAAAGCAGAGCAGAAATATAATGAACTCCGCCAATCATTTTTTTAGAAGAGGTCAGAATTAACCACCAAAACCCCAAATTTGGGGGTAAGAACACTTGTCAACCATCCCAAGTGTCCGTGCTGTGAGGGGAGAAGGATAAAGAGGCACTGCATTTTTTGACCAGAGTTGAAGTGACAGAATTTGAAGATATTAAATCAGGTTACAGAATAGATTTTTATTCTGATTAAAACCCCTACTTTGAAAATAAAGTTCTCTCTAAAGAATTTCATCTGAATGAGAGTGGTGCTCTTTCTTCAAAGTCCACTGAAATCAAATGGAAATCTGGAAAGGGTTTGATGAAATGTTCCAGTCAAATGCAGAATAAAGCCGGCTGGAAGAGGCGGCCTGAGGAAGCAGAGAGCTTCTCTACCTGGTTTACTGAGCACTGTGATCAGGGGCTGATGAATTAGGAGAAGCCATCAAAGATGATACTTGGCCAAGTCCATTTCAGTACTACTTGGTTCCTGATGTGGACAATGCAGGAGGTGAAGGAGAAGAGGAAGATGAGAAAGGTTTGGAAGATACTGATGAAAAAAAGGGATGAGGGAAGATGATGAGGAAGGTTTGGAAGATATTGATGAAAAAAAAGGGATGTCTTTTAAAACATCTTCTCCAGTCCCTGGGAGCAAGTTGTGGTCTTTACTTTCCCCCTTTTGTTCTCACTCTAGTCTTGAGATCTCTTTTTTCTACACCACGGTTCTCAACTTACTTGGGGGGGATATATCTTGATAGAATACAATGGAAAAAGAATCTCTAGCCGTTTCTATTCCAAATTCATTTTTATCCCTTCCTGTCTCACAAAAACTGTACAGAATCAACCCCACCAAGCTCTGTGGGAAAAAAGAAAAACCTGCTCCCTCGCTGGAGCCAGGGAGGGTGCCAGGCCCCTGTGCAGCAGTGCATGGAATTCTAGCTCTTTCCCTCCTTTCTCCATATATCAAGCTCAGAGAATACACTGTCTATGTAAATATGGACAGTTAACATTTACCAACATGTATCTGTCTACTTTCTCTTGTTCAAAAAAAGAAAAAAAACTTTAAAAAGTGGGGTATAGAAGGTCAGCAGAGGGTGGGTTTGAGATGTTTGGGTGGGTTAAGTGGAGATTTTCACAATGTGGTTTTTCCTTTGGCATGTTAAATTATGTTTAACAGACATCCTTCCAGTTTAAGATGACACTTTTTAAAATAAATTCTCTCCTAATGATCACTTGAGCCCTGACACTCAAATGGGAGAATCAGCAAACCTATAGGGTCTTATTTGGAATTGACATTGAACTTTTGTTCATTTTTATTTTTAAATTTTCTTTTTGTTTCACTGAAAAGGAAAGGTGATGTTCAGTTAAATGTTAAACATGCACAAGTTGCTTTGCTGCAATAAAACTATATGTGTTAAAAAAAAAAAAAAAAAGAGGGTTAGGAAGGCCTCTTACAGATGTCCATGATAAGGAACAAGCCACACTGAGATCTGGGGCGGGACTTTCTAAGTGTGGGAATCAAGAGTCAAGACATGAGGGAGGAACCCATTTGGGGTATGAAGGAAAAGCAAGAATACCAGTGTATTCTTGAGAGAGTAATGCGTAAGGGTAGACCGAGTGGTATGAATACAGCTAGCAAAATAGGCCAGGATCAAGTCATATAGGGCCCTTCAGGCCGGGATAAAGAGTTTAGAAAAAGAAAATCAAAGTAGATCCCTACTAACATGCCACACGCCAGGATTAGTTCCAGAGAGATCAAATGGTTAACTATAAAAGAAGAAAAACACTATAAAAATGTACTGGATTATATATCTGATTCTGGAATGGAGAAAATGTTTTAAATATAAAATTAAAGGCAGAAATCATAATGGAATTAACACATATATGTGAACACATGACACCTTAAAATTCCCATGCATTAAAATTACCATAATAAGTAAGCTTTAGTAAGAAAGTTAGAAAGCATATGACAAACCTCTGACAATTCATTTAGCAAAGTGTTAAAGTCTTTAATAATTTTTCACAAATATTTACCCACAAAGACACTGATCCTCTAATATACTGTTAAGCAAAAAAAGAAAAAGAAAAAGTAAAGCCGGGGGGAGGAGCCAAGATGGCGGTCTGTAGCCAGCTTTCTGCAGACGCTCCTGTCCAGAAGGAGAATTAAAGGACAGAAATTTGGCGAGAAAGCCAACGGTTTGGAGCTGAGCCAAGAGACAAGGTCGAGGAACACACATCAAC